>OZ018328.1:37070380-37293072 GCA_963969495.1 Ceratothoa steindachneri | reverse complement strand
CCTTGGATGTCTTACCGCCTCAATGGGTTTAGGACAGACACCCTCTGTTTACCTGGCCAATTCTAGGCCCAACGAGCACGGTTGTTTCCGCGCCCCATTCGGAGCCCTTCTGTGGTTTCTACTCAACCCCGTCCCGGGGTATAATGGTTTTGCGGTCTTGGGGGATGCGCGTTTTTACACCCAGCATGATGTCTCCGTTCTTCTTTTCACTTTAGATACCCCTTTCAGGCAGTGACTGTGCAGCTTTACATGGATAGAAGGTATACTGTTATCTCTGTGTACATTCAACCTTCAGCTGACTTCGACGCGGGGGACCTCCGCCGCGTCGTGGCACAGTTGCCGAGGTCCTTTCTCATGCTTGGAGATCTGAACGGCAGACATCCTCTCTGGGAGATTAATGAATAAATCCCAGAAGACAAGTCCCTGCCGATCTGATAGAAGAGCTTGAGATAGTTGTCCTAAATGTGGATGAGTTTACGCATCACTGCCCGAGAACCGCTTCATTTTTTTTCTTGCCTTGATCTATCTTGATTTGATTGGGGGGTGGTCGATGACCTCCATAGTAGTGATAACTTTCCCATTCAAACATCATTTTCAGGGCAACTGCCGCCTGAGAGCCCACCTCGGTGGTGCTTGGCGCTGGCGCGGTGGCCTGCATTTCAGGAAATGACTAAATTCTCTATCTCAGTCGAGGAGTTTAGGTCGGTTGATGAGGCCTGTGAGTTGTTCTCCGGTAACTTCATCACCGCGGGCCTGACTACTATTCCAGAACGTCTGGCCGTTTTGCACGCCGACCACACCCGTGGTGGTCGGGCGAGTGTGAAACGGCCCTCAAACAGAAGCGTTATGCCTACATGCGCTATAAGCGCCGCCCGAACGATTTCACTGTCGCTGAGTTTCGTCGGGCTAGGGCTAGGTTTTGGTATATTTCAAAGCACGCCCGCCGCTCTTCTTTGCGGGCATACGTGTCTTCACTTAACGGGAAAGACCCCTCTAGCAGATGTGTGGAAGAGTGAAAAGGATTCGGGGCAAGTTCTCGCAGGACCCCCCTCCCGTTCTCCAAGAGAATGGGACCGCAATCTCGGAACCCGCGTCCGTGGCGGAATCCTTCCGCGCGCGCTTTCTCCAAATTCTCTAGCAGGATGCTGCCCCGCCAGCAATCAATGAACGTCATGATGTCGCGGAAGGCCGCCGACTAGACTTTACCTCCAGAGGCGGAGAACCCTTCAACGACAGGTTTACCCTGAGTGAGTTGCGTTCCACTCTTGCTTCGTGCGCGGACACCGCCTCTGGTCCGGACGATGTCCCGAACGCCATGCTTCGACACCTGGGTGAGCGAGGCATGGCTTTTCTCATAGATTTGTTGAACAGGATCTAAGTGGAGGGTCTCCTCTCAGATTCCTGGCGAATCGCTACTGTGCTCGCCTTTCGCGAACCGGAGAGAGATCACTCTTCTCTGGCAGGTTTCTGCCTAATCTCTCTAACCTCTTGCGTGTGCAAGTTGATGGAGAAATTGGTAAATGTTAGATTAGCCTTTTTCCTGGACAGCGAAGGCCATCTGTCTTCTGCACAGTGCGGCTTCCGCAAGTTACACTCCACGTCGGATGCTCTGCTCCGACTGGAAAATGCCGTCTACGAGGCCTTCCTTCGTAGACAGCACTACGCCAAGGTGTTTTTAAATCTAGAGAATCTATGATACCGCATGGCGATACGGTATCATGGAGACTGCACACGATGGGGGCGAGGGACGCCTCCCAATGTTTATATCTAAATTTTTGCAAGATCGTCGATTCCGCGTACGGGTGAGGGTAGCCCTCTCCGGCCTAATGGAGCAGGAAGAGGGTGTCCCGCAGGGAAGTATCCTCAGTGTTGCACTCTTTGCTCTGAGCATCAACGGCATCACCTCGTTGCTGCCGGAAGTTTTTCGCGCTACGCTTTACGTGGACGACCTTTTGAATCTCTTTTGGCGCAGCCTAGATACCAACTCTGGAGCGTCGACTCCAACAGGCATTAAACCGTGTCTCTCGCTATGCCGAAGCGCACAGGTTTGGTTTTCCTTGGCCAAGACTAAGATGGTGCACTTCTTTCGCCATCCACGGCTCCACCCTCACCCAGACTTGTTTTTTAATGGGGTACGCCTGGAAGTGGTTGAATCGCACCGTTTCCTTGGTCTTATATTCGACCGATGCCTCACCTGGGAGGCTCATATTCGTAGCCTTAGGCTCTCTTGTACCCGCGCCATGGATATTCTCCGTTCCGTGACGTTCAGCGCTTGGGGCGCTGATAGGGCTACTGCCCTACTTTTTTATCGATCCTTTTTTCGTTCGAAGCTCGACTACGGATGCGAGTTTTATGCATCCGCAGCCGAGCGTTTATTGCGGAAGGTGGATTCGATCCACCACACCGGCCTTCGCCTTGCGACCGGTGCCTTCCGCACTTTCCCCATTGAGAGCCTGTTGGTCGATGCTGGGGAGATTCCACTTGCTCTGCGCCGCGTGCAGTGCATCACTCGCCTGTACGCGCGAGCCTCGCGCCTCCCTCAGTCGCCAACAGCTGTCACTGCATCCGCCGCTGATCTCGATGGTGCCTATGCCGCGGAGAGACGCCTGTCATATCAAGCCCTTTGGGTTTAGGGCCAGGAAACATTTTCCAGTGCTAGGTATAACTCTCGGGCCGGTCACGCCACCCTGGAGGGTACCACATTTGGCTATTTGTCGCCACGCTTCTGCTCCCAATGCTTGTACGTCGCCGGGAGTATTGCGTTCGACCTTTTTGGAGGACACATCGTGTCACGCTGGAACCGTGCCAGTGTATGCGGATGGCTCCAAGTCCCAAGAGGGGGTCGGCTTCCACGCCGTATCCCCTCTGTTTGAAATCAGCGGGGCTCTACCAGGCGCTGCGTCTGTCTTCACGGCCGAGCTGGTAGCAATACACCACTCGGTACGGGAGATTACGCGACGTGCCCGGTTCGGAGACCGGATTGTGATCTATAGCGACTTACAAAGGGCCCTGAGTGCTCTCGGGGCATTGGAATCTCCGCATCTCCTGGTTCGCGGTATCCGTGACCCCACGGTTTTGGCGAGCCGGGCGGATATCGAGATTATCTTCTGCTGGGTTCCTGGACATGTAGGAATTGCGGGGAATGAGGGCGCCAAAAAGTCCGCGAAGACTCTGCGACCGGACCAGCGTTTCGCTCTTCCTCACACCGACTACATGGCAGGAATACGGGCAGCTCTTAGGACTGCTTGGCAAAGAAGATGGGAGACGGTCGAGGGGCTTCAGGTCGCTTTCTGTCGTCTCCAATTCGGGCTCACTCGTGTGACGCATCGCTATTTGATGGAGCGCTCGCCTGCGCCCTATTTCAACGACTGCGTAGTCCCCCAGACTGTTCGGCACATTCTTGTCGAATTTCCCAGTCTGGGTGATCTTCGCGCACGATACCTGTCCCGGTACCGGGGTGAACGGGGTCGTTACCGCCTGTCCCTTGTACTCGTGACGGATTCGTGCACACCGACCTGTGTACTTTTAGACTTTGGAGGAGGCCGGCCTTCTCCCTGTTATTTAAAATTTAACTATGGATCGCGGTCTTCTTCGGCGGGGGAGGGCGGGCCTTTCCCCGTCGACGGAGCTCGCTCTATATTTTTTCAATTTGTTTGTTTATCTTTTTCTTTTTGTTTGTTTCTTTTTTTTTTTTTCCTTCTTTTTTTTTTAATCTGGCTTTTAATATAGCCTAGACTTAGGCTAGCTTGAGTACGGCGAATTATGCCCTAGAAGGCAGTCTATAGATGAGAGATATAAAATTAAAAAAAAAAAATTGTGAGTCGCTGTAGATCACAATCCGGTCTCCGAACCGGGCTCGTTGCGTAATCTCCCGTACCGAGTAGTGTATTGCCACCAGCTTGGCCGTGAAGACAGACGCAGCGCCTGGCAGAGTCCTGCGATAAAGTGACTGATGGTGAAGATGATGATAGTGACATCAGCTATTTATTGGGTTCTTTTATTTAAGAACTATCAACATTGTGTAATCTGAGGATGATTTTATGTTCTACATGGATGTTTGCCAATTCTTCACTAGATTTGGGTGTTTTATTGTTTTGTTTTTATGTTCACTATAAATGATTGTGACTAACGGTGGTGAATATAATTTCTGCATGGATCATAAAAAGTTTTCTTATGAATCTCCTTTTCTTCGGCTGCAATCTACATCATTTGATGGACAGAATACTGAGAAACACAGATGGCTTGCACCTCCAGCTGCCGATGATAGTGACATAGAGGTTGATCTAGAGATGGATGATGAAGACATCGATTCTGAGTACCTCTTACATGCTCCTGATGAGGACCTTGATGATTCAGTGCACCAGTCAGAATCCAAGAGTAAAAAAGGTATTTAAATTTACATTTGTTTACATTTTTTTTAAAGCCCAGGGTGTTTATTATAAAGGTGTGCCATAAGGGTAGGGGTAGGAGAAGAGAATATTTAGAATACTGATCAAATGAAACAAAGTTACCCCAAATAAAAAAAAAACAATAAGTAAAATTGAATAAAATGGAAGTTATAATGTACTAAATTGTTAAATACTATTTAACTGCATAATCCTTTAATGGAATAAAATTGATGTAATTTATTGATCTGGAATTATTAATTGAAATATTTGGAAAAATAAATTTCTCCCCCATGTTTATACTTACCCTAGTAGTTACAGATTTCATTTCTGGACTAACTGAATTATTGCAAGTTATTCATATTTGAATAAGGTTAACTAAAAATATAATGCTAACTAATCCAAAGAGCCAAATATCAATAGCTGTTAATCCAAGCTTGCCCATCAATTAAATTAAATTATATATTATTAAGTTTAAAGGTGTTGTCATTTATTAATTCTCGGGTAGTTAGACTCTTTTTTTCCTTACCATTTTATAACCATACATCTTCATTCTCTATACACTTTTATTCCCCATCATTTAGTATATTTTTGTGTCTCTGCAGATCCTGTGAAGGTGATGCCAAGGTACGATTCGGATGATGATGATGATGATGATGAAGAGGAAGAAGATGAAGTAGAGATCAGGAAACCACCAGCCAAACAGAGGAGGTACTGGAGGAAGGAAGACATCACCAACACCCCACTACCCAAGTATGAGCACAAGCAACCACAAGTGATATTGGATCCCTACCACTACTTCGAAAGAATGTTCACAATAGAGCTGATAGACCACATCGTGTACCAAACCAACTTGTACGTCAGACAGTCTAATGTGAACACAACCTTCCACACCGAAAGGCAAGAAGTGATGGTATTCATCGGGATTCTACTGTACATGGGTGTTAACTGCCTACCTGCTGTCGAAGATTATTGGGCAGTGGAGACTCGGGTGCCTCAGGTGGCTGACAGCATGTCATCCAAACGTTTTCGTTGGCTCCGAAGCAACATCCACTTCAATGACAATCAGCAAGCTGCAGGGTCGGTTGACAGATTTTATAAGATCCGACCTATCATTACCTCGATCACCAAGGCTTTCATGAAGATTCCTGCAACATATGAGCAGTCTGTAGATGAGGTAATGGTGGGATACAAGGGCGCCAGGGCTGGAAACCTCAAACAGTACATACAGAACAAACCTGACAAGTATGGTTACAAACTATTTTGCAGAGCCAGCAGTGACAGCATTATCCACGACATCATCATGTATCAAGGAGAATCAACATTTCCAGCCCATGTGACTGAGTTTACTCCAGAGGAAATGAAGATGAATAAGACTGAACAGATTGTCATAAGTCTGGTGAAGACATTGAAGCATCATGACAAAAGTACAATATATACAGACAACTATTTTACAAGTATTGGTCTTGCTGAACACCTGAGGGACAAATATAACTGTCGTTATGTGGGAACAGCAAGAGAGAACCGCATCGGAGATCCATCATTGACTTCTGCAAAAGAGATGAAAAAGAAGAAAGTTCCTAAAGGAACACTGGAATATTGCTCTACTCAGAGTATACTGGCTGTCAGGTGGATGGACAACAAACCTGTTACCATCCTCTCCACGGATGCTGGCATTCAGCCCATGTCTACTGTCATGCGATGGGACAAGAACACAAAGGAAAAGAAGGAGGTACCATGTCCCAATGTTATCAAGAGATACATCAACCGGATTGGAGGAGTGGACAAGAGCGATATGCTCGTCCATCTGTACAAGACCCCTTTGAAGTCCAAGAGTTGGTATATGCCGCTGTTTGCATATTCCATTGACCTGTGTGTCTCCAATGCATGGCTACTATACAAGAGAGACTGTGTATCCATCGACATCACCCCAATGTCACTCAAGGATTTCCGGCTGAGCATTTCCAAATTCGCCCGTTTGCAGGGGCTCGAAGTGGCAAGGATGATTCAGCAAGCCAAAGACAACTCACCTTCCCAGGTTACCTTGCTCCGTAGAGGTCAGAAATCACCAGAAGTGTCAACCGTAGTTCGTCACAGTGCAGCTTCTTCGTTGAGCCATTTGCCCACATTTGCCATGAGGCGTCAGACCTGCAAACACTGCTCCAAAAAAGGAAACATTCATCGATCGAAATGGATGTGTGTTACATGCAATGTTGCGTTGTGTCTTTCTGACAAAAAAAACTGCTTCCTACCATTCCATGATCCTTCTAAGGTGTGATGATCCTTCTAAGTCCTGCTTCCGTTAATAATAAATGTTGTACCTTTTCTGATGTCTTCTTTTCTTCACGGGTTTTTCCCAGAGAGGCTCTGGCCTTCTAGTGGCGAGGGGGGTCAGCCCTCGGCCCCTTAGAGGTTTAATGGTGCTGCCAATAAAGACTTTTAACATACCAATCATTCTTTTCCCCCCCTATTACGTTCTTCCACTGCCCTTTATTTCCCCCTCTTCCTTCACCTATCTAGTGGACCTTATGGATACCCGACTTCTGCTCGTTTAATGGATTGATTCCGAATTGTTCTTTCATGAAGGTAAAAGAGGCTGGGCATCTCCACCGCCTTCGTCTACTGCATGCCCAAGGAGAAACCCATCGTTGGCCCCTTTTCTCCGTACGTAGGAGAACTCGGGCAGCCTCTTAGGTTTCAAAAGATGGTGTGGTGGATCCGTATCCATTCTCCAAGAGGACATACCGGACGTAACTGATTGTATAGTTGCAGTAGTGCCGGGCTCTTGTAGGCCTCCATGGTGGGGAGTCCCGAGGGAGAATGCGAAGTTTTTTTCTTTTTGCAATGGCTAGCCATAAACCAAAAACCCCTTCTCGTAAGGGTTCTCGTGCCAAACGTTCCTTAGCTCCCCTTTCAGCCTTCCCTCGCTCGTTGGAGCCCTACTCGAACGAAGTAGATCCAGATCTAGATTATCCTCGCTTTCTTGTCATGAATTCATCATCCGACACCCCACTTTCAAAAGTCGATGTCTTTGACGTCAATGAATCTTTTGAGTCCCTCTGTGGTGAACCCCGCCGGATGTGGTCAAGAGGTAGGGGTGATGTCGTAGTCGAGGTGTCATTCCACTCTCAACACAACCTTGTGCGAAATCTATCTTCGATACGAGGGGCAGTCAATAAGTTTTGCGAATCGGTAGGGCAAAACAGAGGAAGGGGAATGTCTGTTTGTGGGGGTGTTAGGACAAGTTATGACAGGTCAGGAACTGCGGTCGCACGCTCCTGCCTTGTCTATTTAAGAAGCAGTAGCTGATCGCAGATCGTCAGTCACAAATTTTTCAACAATGGAGAAGGTTGAGCACCGCGCAGTGATCAAATTTTTGACCAAGGAAGGCGAGAAGGCAAAAGAGATCCATGAACGCATGGTTGCAGTGTACATCGACACCGCCCTTCCTATGCCACCATTGCTCGCTGGAATAGGGAGTTCCGCCATGGTCGTGAGTCGCTTGAAGATGACGCCCGTCAGACGTGACCAACGAGGACAATGTGGCCCATGTGGAGAGAAGGATCCTCGCAAATCAACGGGTGAAGGTCGAAGAAATCGAGCGAGAACTTGGAATATCACATGGAAGTGTTATCAACATCATCCACGGCAATTTGGCCATGACCAAGGTCTCTGCCCGTTGGGTCCCTAGAAAACTCACGCCCCATGATCAACTTCAACGTCGTCAAAGTCCACAAGGCCAGAGTTACACAAGCTGCCCTGCGAGAGTGCGGATTCGAGGAGCTCAACCATCCCCCCTACAGTCCGGATCTGGCCCCTAGCGACTACTTTTTATTCCACCAGCTCAAGGCTATAGTGCGTGGACGCCGGTTTGGGGACGATGAAGATGTCCAGCTCGCCGTCCAGGAGTGGATTGAACAGCAGTCGGGAGATTTCTGGTTGTCGGGAATTCGAAGCCTCAGGGACAAGTGGCGCAAGTGCATTGAAGTCGAGGGTAGTTATATTGAAAAATAATAAAACACTTTTCCTCATATCTCGTTTCCTTATATTCGAATTGCAAAACTTATTGACCGCCCCTCGTAGCTGAAATTCCAATAACTGTCTCGCCCCAACAAGGTCTGAATTTGGTCAAAGGTGTCGTCCGTTCAAACGAACTAAAGGACTACGATCCCGCCCGCCTTCAGAGTAAGCTTAGTACCCATGGTGTCACACACGTACACAGAGTAACTAAAACATTAGGCTCCACTAGAGTCCCAACCGCCACACTGATTTTAACATTTGAACGGCAAGAACTGCCAAAGTATATTAAAGCTGGGTACCTTCGTGTTCCGCTAAGTCCCTACGTCGAACTACCCAGACGCTGCTTTAATTGCAATCAATTTGGACATGTTGGCCGTGCCTGTCGGCACTCTCGCTTCAGCGTGAATTTGTAGCTCTGACTACATGGCCCCGAATGCACCAAAACACCCCGCTGTGCTGCGTCAAAACTCTGCTCTATATTTTTATATGAAAAGGAGGTGCTTGCTTTGCGCGACTCCCTACGTCTAGATATAAGAGGCCCGCCAGCGTGCTCGAGCAGAAACCTCACCACTCGACCGTCTCCTCTTTGACGTTTTACGTGACGCTGGACGAAACCGACCAGCCTGAAGCACTTCATCCTACATCTACTCGCAGCGTTGGAAACATTGGGAATATGCAGTCGAAGCATCGCTCTCACACCGAGATAACCAATGTAGCATCCCTCTTCCAGCAGCTCTAACTGGCAGAGACGCTCAGGGTGAGACACTTGAAGACATCAGACGCTATTTGAAAGAATCCTCAACATCGACCAGTGAAGGTTCATCCACCCTGCCCTGAGACCCAAAGCCCAGTGGTAAGAGGAAGGATTCCTCACCTGGGTCGTCGACCACCAATAAGCGGGCAGCCTCTGGAGTTGACTCGGCGGAGCCCAAGGAATCTTCAATGGACTCCTCCCCTATGGCTGAACATTGTATGCCCTAAGTCCGTCCCGCCCTTCACATGACTTAGGCCCCATCCTGATCCAAACAATGGCAGATATACACCCAGCTCCACACACCTCGCTCAGATCGCCTGTTCGTTCCGCTCACCCTTCAACCCATGATCCGATGGAAGCAGTTGATACTCCAACATCACTAATCGCGGGGGTTGGACCAACTCCTCAGACACCGAAAATATCTTCAACCCATGAATCCGGATCTACCGGCCGAAAATCCCTTCTCGATCTTCCTTTTCCGCCAGGTTTTGAGCCCGAATTACAATCAAGGGGCTCGGTCGGTTCTCCAAAACTCACGAAAAAAGCCCCAGTTACTGCTCCATCTAGGATATCCCCCTGCAAAAGCAGGCTCCTCAAAATAAGCTCTCCGTCTCCCAAGCTTTTTGGGACGAACCTCAAATACAATATTGGCCACAAAAGAGAAAAAGATATCCACAGTGGTATCTAATCGTCCCACATAATATCTTCCATTTTACAATGGAATTGCCATGGCGTTCTTCAAAAGTGGGAAGAACTCAAAATATTTTTGAAGACTATCCACCCCGCTGTTATTTGTCTTCAGGATAATAAACTGCGCATACGGCCCTTTCCGCCGGTACCCGGTTTTCTCACTTACAACTCTTATTGCTCTTGTTGGAAGCTCCTCTCACGGGGCTGTATCAATCATGGTATTTTCATCTCACCATGTATCTCCCATCCCCCTACATACTACCCTACAAGCTTTTTCCGTGAGGGTTTTCTTACTAAGCTTTTTACCGTTTGTTCTATTTACCTACCCCCCTGTTTATCATTGTCAAGACCCGACCTTTTAGAACTTATAGACCATATGCCCTCCTCATTTATATTACGAGGAGATTTTAACCCGTCAACCATACTGGGGCGACATCACTCGGAATGCCAAAGAGAGTGGTTTAGAGTCTTTTATTATCTGACTTTCTTTGTGTTTTAAACACTGGCGATTTTACCTCTTATCATGTCCAGACAGACTCTTTTAGTTGTGTTGACCTGTCTGTTTGTTTCCTGTATTGCTTCCTGGAATTTCGATGGTCAATTCTTGACGATCTCCATGGGATTGACCACTTCCTTATTGTCTTGTCGGCCCTTCAAGTTAGCCCTCATACAAGTATGCCTCTTAAGTGGAACTTAGGTCATGCAGATTTGGAAGGTTTCCAAGAGGTGTCCTTCATAAATACATCCTTGGGGACCTTCGACTATCTACAATTCAGAAACACAAACCATTTCATGGAGGCGACCCGTCACGGGTCGCTCAACCATGCCCTGGCTGACCTCGGCGTGTACAACAGCTGTCAAAAACTACAAGTTAGCCTATGCTTGATTCCGAAAGAACCCAACTTTCTGTAACAAGGTCGACTGAAACCGAGCTCGTGCGCTTCGATAAAATAAACCTTCAGGCTCGCCGAAATTCATGGCACCATTACATTCCATAAATTTCCTCCATTAGACCTACCACTAAGATCTGGAAGAGGATTTATAAGACCAAGGACTGTTATGCTGCTCATCATACCCCCACACTCAACTTAGACGGTTTCTTGTAGAATGACAGCCTAGCGGTCAGCAATGCTTTGGCTGACCATTTCCGCGCCGTCAGCAGTGTTAGCCGTTACGATAAGGCTTTCCTATCATACAAATCAAAGGAAGAATCTCATTCTCTTAACTTCACAACTAAATCTAACCTTCCATATAATGCTCTATTCAGCATCCATGAGCTGCGTAGCGCTTTGTCCCTTTGCAGAGCTACTTCTCCTGGAGTTGACGAGATCCATTTCGATATGATTCGGCACACACTCTACCCTCTTCTTACTTGATTTGTACAACCTTATATGGGTAAAGGGTTTTTACCCATCATCATGGCGCATTGGGATCATCCTTCCCTTTGTCAAACTGGGCAGAGACGGGTTGGACGCAGATCACCACCGCCATATAGCTCTTACCAGCTGTGTGAGTAAGTTGCTGGAAAAAATGGTGTTGGAGCGCCAAAACTGGTTCCTAGAAACCAATCACCTTCTCTCTCCATTTCAATGTGGCTCCCGCAAAGGTCATAGTACCCTTGGCCTCCTAGCACGTTTCGAAGGATCGGTCTGGAAAGCTTTCTTACTAAAGCACAGAGCCCTGGTCATATTTTTCGATATTGAGAAAGCCTAGGACACAACATGGAGATACGGCATCTTGAAGCATCTATTCATCTGGGGTATGAGAGGCCTTTTTATGTTATAGCAATTTCTCTGAGCATTCCTATAATAAAAACCTCCTGGGAAACTTATATATATATATATATATATATATATATATATATATATATATATATATATATATATATATATATATATATATATATATATATATATATACATCAATTATTATGTAAAATTCATATTATGCAATCCTTTAACTTTGTCAATTTAATTGTTCAATTATTTTACTTAACTTTTGTCAGTTTAGTAGTTCAATTATTTTACTTAACTTTGTCAGTTTAATCTTTCAATTATTTTACTTAACTTTTGTGAATTAAATCATTATATGTATAACTTAATGATTAATTAATTCATTTATTTTACTTGTCAATTCATTTAATGTAATACTGTTCCAAACCACATCTCTTAGAATTTCACACACAAACAAACAAACACACACTTTCAGCTCGACCAAATAGCACACTATCTGCCCCAGTCGACTCGCAGCTTTCTTCGTATAAAGGTCGGCAATCATTCCTTCTACAATAAGTCATTTACCTACAAACAAATCATACTTAGTTAATTCCACATTCTTTCACAATTCTTTGCAAACAACCATACGACAGTACGTTCTAATTATAGTACTTCTCATATTGCACCCCCTAATTCACAGTCCATCATAGTCACTATATTATTCACCATATTATTTCACCATATTATTCCACCATATTTATTTCACATACTTCAATTCTCTTCGCATCTTGTTACAGCGCATTTTGTTACATTAAATTGTTGTCGCATATTTTACAGTATCTTACATTGTATACCTAATCTACTTATCATTGTACATTCGTTGATTCTATGAATATATTTATATTTATTGAATTGTTTTTCTTAAAACTCAGTTCATTATTTCAAAATTTATTTCGCTGTCGCCTTAAGCCTAAAAACTATCATCCGACAACTTCGATCAAACAAATTTATGGTTATGGTTTTCGAAACGCTATTTAGGCTGATTATTAACAGAAAATAAATCACATGAATGACCATATACTATACCGTCAGTTATTCAAAGTTTTTTAGCATCTTGATCCTCCAAGGTACGTGTTGGGGACGCATACTCTGACCTGCAACCCCAAGAGGAGGGAGTTCCTCAGGGCAGTGTTTTAATTATTTTATGCTTTATAATTGCGATCAATGATATTATTTCGTCTATCCAGGAGGGTGTATCGGCAACTCTGTTCGTCGATGATTTAGCACTATACTGTTGCTCACCTCAACTTCTATCAGCAGCGCGTCGGCTACAACTGCCGGTCGATGCTGTATCCAAAAGAGCACAACTTAAGGGATTCCGCTTTCCACGAACAAAACCAAATCAATGTATTTCCACCGGGGCAGAGGGGTTCTTGTTCCGCTATCTATCTCCCTACAAGGCGAAGATATAGAGTTTGTCTCCGAGTTGGGTTTCTTGGTGTAACTCTCGATCCAAAGTTATCCTGGTTACCACACCTACGCAGTCTTCGAACGGGCTGTCTGCAGGCTCTAGAAATTTTAAAAGTCCCCTCACACACTTCGTGGGGGCAGCGACTGACAAACATTGTGGACATTATACACAACCCTCGTCCAATCTAAATTGGATTATGGCTGTCAAATTTACTCATCGGCTTCCCTTTCAGCTCTTAAAATGCTGAACCACATTCGAAACCTCGGAGTTCGCGTCTCCAGTGGAGCCTTCCGTATTCTCCTGTCAACAGCCTTTACTGCGAGAGTGGGCTACTCCCTTTGCCCTACCATAGACTTCAAATCTGCATGCGATACTTCTGCCGAGTACAGTAAGCCCCTGTATCAGAGACCTGCAGATGCCCGTATGCTGCCGAATCAATGGTGGCATATGATAAGTTGCCATGTTTACTCCACCCCTTGAACATTCGCATAGGAGATCATCTCTCTAACCTGGGTGTTCCAAGGGTCCTTACTCCTCCATCTTTACTGAACCCCAGTTGGCATGCTCCTATCCCCACAGTATGTATCAACATGTGGAGCCTGGAGAAGTCTTCCATGGACCCAGTCATCATTAAAAGCCTGTTCTTAGAGCATTCGACCTCACACAAACAATGCTGCCCACTATACACGGATTGCTTTAAGTCGGACAGTGGCGTGGGCGCCGCAGCCATCTACACAGGAGGAGAATTCCTAACTTTATCTCTGTCGCCAGCAGCATCCATTTTTACCGCTGATCTTTCAGCAATCCTTTTAGCATTTAGACTCATCCAAATTTTACCTTTTAATGATTTTGTCATTTTTTCTGACTCAAGGAGTGTCTTATAGTCAATTCGATCTTTTAATGCGTCCCATTCCTTAGCCACAGAAGTTAGCAACTGGCTGATCGAAAATGCGCCCCGATATAGAATTATTTTTTACTGGGTCCCTGGGCATCGAGAGGGCTGATCGGCTGGCCCGCTCAGCACATTCTGTGTCCCCTGACAACACGGCTCTGCCTTTTAGGGAATACTTTCCTTCAATAAGAAGAAGATAGAATGAATGGGGTGACTGTTCATCATCCAAACTGTTCAAAATTTAAAATTCAGTTCACTCTTGGCCCTCGAGCCCTCATAAATTGGAATCGTTGGAGGTAGGCTTTTGCCGAGTTGGCATTGGACCCACAAGACTTACTCACGGCCATCTTGCTTCGGCTAATGTTTAAATCAGCCCTTTATGTCGTTTTTGCAGTGGGGACCAATCGGTTGTCCACCTTATATTAGACTGCACCCATTTCACCACACTCCAGTTGTTCTGTTTCCTGACCCTTTTAACTATCCCTCAACACACCCGTCTTCGATTCATATTGGCAGATGAATCTTTTAACTCTTCGTTTTTAAAATTTTTATCACAAAGTTGTCTCCTCCACCTTTTATAGATAATTTGCCTCGTTTTATCCTAGCTGCTATATAGAGTCCACTTGGATTGTGCAGCAACCCACTAGTTCCTTACCTTAAACCTTATTCAAGAATTTTTATCGTCACGTAATTTTAAGGTCCGTATTGGGAATGCTTTTTCAGGGTTGCGGGTTCAAGAAGAGGGTGTTTGCCAGGAGTGTGTTTTAAGTGTGACATGTTTCGCCGTGGCTATTAATAGTCTGGTGTCCACTCTTCCGCAGGCGGTTTTGACTTCTCTCTTCATGGATGACTTGGCATTATTTTGTTCATCTCCCTGCTTGCTTTCTGATGCCCTGTCGGGTCGTGCTGTCTCCGAGGGTTTCCGTTTTTCGGTCACCAAAACGAAGGCCATTTATTTTTATCGGCGTCGTGGTGTCCTTGCTCCCTCCCCCCTTCCCCTCTTCTTGGGTGGCACGGCGATTGAGTATGTCCCCGTTGTTAAGTTCTTGGGTTTAACGCTTGATAGCAAGCTCACTTGGTTACCCCATTTGCGTCGCTTCAGGGCTTCCTGTTCGAAAGCTATGGATTTGCTTCAGGTTTTATCTCACACGACTTGGGATAGTGATAGGCGCACCTTGTTGTTTTATTCGGCGCTGGTTCAATCCCGGTTGGACTACGGTTGCCGAGGGGAGTCTTCAGCGTCTCCTCCGGCCTTGAAGTTACTTTGCTGTTCACTCGCTTGGAGGTCGTCTTAGTAGTTGAGCCTTTCGCACCTCGCCTATCCTTAGCCACTTTGTGGAGGGTGTCGTTCTTCCCTTGGGATATTACCGGCTGCAGGTCTACCTACGATCCCTGTTTCGTGCTCAGCAGTACCCTTTATGCCCAGTCCATGAGTACCTTTTTTCCCTGTCTTCTTCGGCGCCTTTTGATCGGCAGACATCTCTACCCGGCCTCTAGGGCTCCGGGTTAGTGACCATTTCGCCTCCCTGGGTGTTCCCAGGGTGTTGGCCCTCTCTTTTTGGCATTTCGAAAAAGGGTCTACTGACCCCCGTCTATTAAAGTACATGTTTCTTGAACATGCGTTTTCTCATGCGCACCAGCGTTCCATCTATACTGACGGCTCGAAGTCGGACCTCGGTGTTGGGGCGGCCACGGTGTCCTCTACGGAGGCCCTTCGGTCTGCTCTCCCCCTTGTAGCACGTGTTTTTACCGCAGAGTTGACGACCATTCTTTTGGCTTTTAATTTGATTTTATCCCTCAATTCTTCGGATTTATTGTTGTTAGCGATTCCCGGCCTGCCTTGGAGGCGGTTCGTTCTTTTACGTCCATCCACCCTTTGACTTTACGGATTCGTTCATGGCTGGTAAGAAATGCCCCCCGTTACAGGGTGGCGTTCTGTTGAGCTCCGGCTCATGTTGGAGTCTCGAGCAATGAGGAGGCCGATCCGCTGGCCTGTTCGGCCGCTCTCGAGGTTCCGGATGCCGCCCCTCTGCCCTTTAGCAATTCTCGCCCCGTAATCAGGGCATATATCTTTCGTTTGTTACAGAAAGAGTGGGATTCGTTTTCCCCTTCTAAGCTGTCCCTTATTAAATGCTCTGTACGTCCCTGGTCCTCAAGCTCTTAGTGACTCCGGTCTTGGGAGGTTGCGAATTGGGCACACGCGACACATCCATAGCTATTTAGTTTCAGCTGGAGGCCGAGTTGCCCATGGTTGACCCTTATGCGGTGGCAGCTATCTGTGGCTCATATCTTAGTAGTTTGTCCCCACCTTGCTTCTCTTCGAAATTCTTGCTTTCCTACCATTTCTGACGTCCACCCAGCCTTCCTCCGCCAGCTCGACTTCGCTTTCATTTAACAGAGGACTCTCTTCGGTCTTCCTCCCTTCTTATATTTCTATCACGAAGTGGCGTTTTATCCCTTTTATAAATTGTCTTTCCATTTTTGTGTTTAGGTTTATTGTTTTGTCTTGCGCCCTCCCATGCGGCTGGCGCATGTCATTTGTTTATTGCCTGCGCGGCCTTTGTTTTTTAGAATGTGTGCTGATTGCCTGTAATTTAAGTGTGCGTCTGTGTGTGTTGTGCTGTTTTCTCTTAATCCTTTGATTTTCCCCATTTTTATTGACGGTTTCCCGCCCCCTCTTATGACCTTTTTGGCTCAACCTCGTTTTATCAGTGTTTCCAGTAAGAGTCCATTAGTATTGGGCGGCTGCAACCTTGTTTTCCCTGAAACTAAACTATTGTTAACAATCACAGTCAATAAATAACAGAAAACATCCTATTTGCATTCTAACGCCAAAATACCAACTGACTTGCACAACGGGCTGTGAGTTCATTGAGATAAGAACATAAGAAAAGAAGGAGACTGCAAAAGACCATTCATGGCCTACAATGGGCAGCTCCTGTTCCAGTCAACACACAAAAGATTTCTTACCAGAGAAAAGTCATCAACATTGTCACCCTTTACAGGAGTTCGTCAGATCTAATCTATAATATACATAAAATGCATCCAGAGGATTATGTCCATTCATGCAACTGCAAAATATAATCTCCCCACTCCTTAGAAAAATATATACATATGTACATAATGCACTGGCTAACATACTGTCGGTGTCGGACGCTTTAAGCTGTGCTCCCGAATTTATTACTAAATAATACATAAAAGAGATATTAAGTCGACTATAAATATTCTGGGACTCAATTAATTCATCCTAGATAGCAAAAAACTTATAAAGATCGAAAAGAATTAATAAATATTAGCGATCTAAATCATACTAGAGAATTGGCGCTGCCCTGGAAGACATTTGTTTACATTTGTGCTGGGCGCCGCCATCTTGAATTTCCGAGTTTGCGACAGTTGAAAAGTTAAACAGGGACATTGTGTAAAGTGATTTTAATAGAGTTACTTACCAGAGTTAATAGAGTTCCGGCCCTAATTTTCTCCCCCCTCTTATATGCCAAATTACCTACTTTGCCTCAGGTTGGCCGTCCGAGGGGTTGACCCGCGGTCTTTCTGTTGCATTGGAGGTGGCTGTGGGTGGACGTTGAAGATTGATTGAAGATTAAACTCCGTGCTCTCCACTTCAATTTACTTATTTACTCCTATGTTTGATGTTACAACATGGCAAATACTTCTGGAGGAAGAAAAGGGAAATGTGGAGCTATGTGTGGTAGCGCTGCGGGTAGAAGGACTGACTGGATTGGGTGTTCTACATGTGAAAAATGGTTTCATCGTCATTGTGTTTACCTAGATGGTCTGAGTGAGGAGAATGTTAAAAATTTGTTTTGGAGCTGTCGACAGTGTTATGATGGCTTTTGCAATGGGATGATTGAGTTGAAAAGGTTGAGGGAGCAGAAGAAGAAATTAGAAGAGAAGTTACAGCTACATGAGGACAGAATTGCCAAGCTGGAGTCAGATGCAAGTACTAGTCCCACTGATGGCATGAATGATGGTTTGCATCAGGCAGTTGGTGTTAAGTTAGATGAACTTGTAAAAAAAGTTGATGTGTTGCAAGATATTGTTAAGAACATTATTCAGTCTGGAGGTGAAAGTAAAGTGAAAACTTATGCTGATAAAGTAAAGGAGAAAAATTTACTTGTTATTAAATCTGCTGATGCTTCCAGTAAGATTACTGACAAAAAGAAAGAGGTAGCTGAAGCATTGAGAGACATTCCAATTGTTAACACTAGATTTTCTCCTGGTGGCAATGTTGTGGTTAATTTTGAGGATGAGAACACTAGAGACAATGCTGCAAGGTTATTACAGAGTCAGGTTGAAGGTGCTGTTACAAAAAAAGTTGGTAAACTGCAGCCAAAAATAATGGTTTGTAATGTGCAAAATGATGAAGATGATGTATTAGAAGCAATGATAGAAAGAAACCTATACCTAAGTTCTATAACTGATATTAGAGATAAGATAAAATGTGTTTTTAAGAAGAAAGCTGCAGGGCGTACTACCCACTACATATTTAAGTGTACACCAGATGTTCGCAGAGCAATTCATGATAATGGTGACAGGGTTATGTTACAATGGGGAAGATATGTAGTACGTGACAGGTACCATGTACTTACTTGCTTTTATTGTCAAAGGTATGGCCATGTTGAGGACAATTGTAAGTTTAAAGATCAAGATAGAATATGTGGTATTTGTTCTGAAAATCATGAAACTAAGAATTGTTCTTCTCAGGCTACTAGATGTGCAAACTGTATGAGACAGAAACGTGCAGATACTGAACACAGAGTAAACTCCAGGGATTGTAAGTCGTTTGAGACAGAAATTTTAAGTTTAGCAGCAATTACTGATCATGGATATTAATACTGAGTTTTTCACTTGTGGTTTTGTAAACATTCAATCTGTTGGTAACAAAACGCTTGAAATTAGAGAACTGCTTAATGAGAAGATGTTTGACGTATTTGCTATTGCTGAAACTTGGTTGCATAGTTTTGACTTTTCTAAAATAAATGAGATGACGCCTTCTACGCACACTTTTCTTCATGTTGCTAGGGAAGAGGGGATAGGAGGGGGTGTTGGAGTTTTTGTATCAAATGCTTGTACATATTTAAAGACTGTAAGAAGAATAGCAGTAAGTAGTTTCGAGTATATGGAAGTGAATTTCAAGTGCAATAATCAGTGGGTGTCTTTTGTGGTTGTTTATAGACCACCTTCATCTAGTGGTAATGTGTTTATTGAAGAATTTGGCTCATTGCTGGAATTGATTGATATGGTGTCTTTAAAAGTTTTTATTGTAGGGGACTTCAATATATGGATGGACGATCTAGTTAACCGTGACACGATTAGACTATCTGAATTATTAGATTCCTATCAATTGATAAACAATGTGTGGACTCGAACTTCAATTACGGGACATACTTTAGATCTGGTCATAGGTGATGCATCGACAAATCTGATTACCGATATTGATGTGGAAGAGGAGTGCAATATTTCACCAGTCCATAAATTAATAACTTTTAGTTTGGGTATTCCCAAGGCGAGGGTAACTAAGAAAATATTTTTTAGGAATAAGTTGGAATTTTCTTCTGTATCATTTATTGATGTGGTAACACAGAAAATGGGTACTGAATTTAATGAACCTTGTAACCATAACAACATATTGCTAAAATCTGAGTGTGTGGATTGTGCCACTGATGTTTATAATATTGTAATTAAAGGTGAATTTGAAGAACAATGTCCTCAACTGGAAAAGGTCATTACAGTCAAGGACAAATCTCCATGGTTTAATAGTGAGATCTTACAACTGAAAAGGGAGAAAAGACGTAAAGAATGTAAATGGCGGAGGCTGAAGACTGCCAAGACATGGGAGGAATTTAAAAATGTTAGAAATAAATATAACTACATGATAAGGAAGAGGAAAATAGAATATTATAACTTGAAAATTAATGAGGCTGGATCAGATACAGCAAAGTTATATAAGTTTTTGAATAGTTTATCTGGTAATGTAAGAAGGAAGAAACGCCCTGATGGTTTTAGTGACTCTGAATTAGCTGAGGCCTTTTTATTGTTCTTTAGAGATAAAATGTTACATATAATCAGTGGATTTAATGATACACGTTCTGTAGCTGTGGTTGTACCTGTTACTGAATTTAGACTATTGAGTTTTCAAACTGTGAATAAGGATGCTTTTGTTCGAACAATAAATAGATCAAAGAAAACATTCTGTGCCATTGATCCAATGCCAATGTCAGAATTGAGTATGGCAGAAAACTTTTCCCAACTTATAGATATTTTGATAATATTGGTGAATACTAGTATATCTACATGTTCTTTTCCTGAATCTGAGAAATCTGCCATTGTAAAACCTATACTGAAGGGGTCATTGGATTGTCAGAGTTTGAGCTCGTATAGACCAGTTTTTAATTTGTCTTATTTATCTAAATTATTAGAATATGTGATTCTTGAACAATTGACTGATTACTTGGAACAGATCCATGCTTTTCCTGACTGTCAATCAGCTTACAGGCAGTTGTATTCCACTGAAACTACTTTATGTTCTGTTATAAATGATGTATTGGAAATAATGGATGAGGGTAAATGTGGGATATTAGTCTTGCTTGATCTCAGTGCAGCCTTTGACACTGTTGTACATGAGTTACTTTTAAATGACTTGAGATATATTGGTATTGAAGACAGGGCACTTCAATATTTAGATAGCTACATTAAAGATAGGACATACAGTGTACAAATTGGTAATTCATTTTCATCAACGCAAGCCTTGACACGAGGTGTCCCTCAGGGAAGTGTATTGGGCCCCATTCTCTTTTGTATTTATACCATTGGTTTATCAGCAGTTTTAGAAAGACATGGAGTTAAATTTAAATTATATGCTGATGACACCCAGTTTTATTTCTCAATCTCTGACATTGAAAGTACTGTTCAGGATCTTAATGACATTTTACTAAGTATTGAAAATTGGATGGATTTCAAACAATTAAAGCTTAATTCTGATAAAACTGAATATATGTTAGTTGGCAGCAAAGATAAGCTAAGAATTCTGGGCAACATTGTATTGAATTTAAATAACAATCCTGTTAATTTTGTTGATAAGGTTCGTGATTTAGGTGTCATACTTGACTGTCATATGTCTCTCAATGCTCAAATCAATAATGTTGTAAAAATTGCTGGCTACCACTTGAAGAACATTGCATTTGTTAAAAAATATTTAAATGAGTGTTCTGTTTTAAAACTTGTAATCAATTGTGTAATTAGTAGAGTTGATTATTGTAATTCAATTTATTGTCATTTACCTAGGTCACAACTAAAAAAATTACAACTAATTCTGAATAGAAGTGCAAGGCTTATTAAGGGTATACTACGAAGAGACAGGATTACCCCTGTATTAATTGATTTACACTGGCTGCCTATCAAGGCTAGAATTATTTTCAAAATTTGTGTCTTAACACATCAAGTATTGCACACTGGTTCACCATTATATCTGAGAAGCTTAATACATGTAATTCAACCAACGGAGGACACCATCAACACCCGTAGAGCTGCTACCGGAGTAACCCTTTTTGAGCCAAGATTTTTAACAGGTGCTGGCTTTCGCACCTTCAAATGTGCTGCTCCAAGATTTTACAACCATCTTCCCCTGAACATTAGACAAATTGAAGACATTAAGAACTTTAAAAGAAAATTGAAAGCACATTTGTTCTCCGAGTGTTATGATTTAAGTGATAAGACCATTTGTGAATCATTTGCTCTTTGAAAAAGAAAACTATATGTCAATGGTCCTGCAGAGCGCCATTTCGGCGGAGTGGGACCTGTTAAATAACAACAACAATAACAATAACAATAACATAAAAAAGTCAGTCCCATCTAGCAGCTTCATCCATATATTTATCTAATCTATTCTTAAAACTACCCAGAGAGGAGGCTTCTATCACATTTCTAGTGAGCCTATTCCATTCATCTACCACACGATTTGTAAACCAATTCCTCCCAATCTCCTTCCTAAACCTATACTTATCAAGCTTAAACCCATTGCTATGTGTCCTGTCATGTTCACTAAGTATAAGAACCTTACCCAAATTCCCTTTATTATATCCTTTTACCCATTTGAAGACTTCAATCAATTCCCCTCTGACTCTTCTCCTTTCCAATGTATGTAGATTTAGTTTTCTGAGCCTTTCACCATAAGGTAAGTTCCTTAGCCCACCAATCATCTTTGTCATCCTTCTCTGCACAGACTCAAGCAAATCAATATCCTTCCTATAATATGGTGACCAAAATTGTACTGCATAGTCTAGATGAGGCTTAACTAGCGACAGATACAGTTTTAGAATGAATTCAGCACTCTTATTGCTTACACTCCTCCTAATGAATCCCAATATCCTATTAGCTTTATTCTTAGCATTTAGGCATTGCTTTCTAGGACGAAGGTCTGAACTTACCAAAATACCCAAGTCCCTCTCACAATCAGTCCTCCCTAAAATTCTCCCATTTAATTTATAACTATTCAATGAATTATTTCTACCTATACTAAGTACACTACATTTGTCTATGTTAAACTTCATTTGCCATTTCTCGGCCCAATTGGACAGAATGGTCAATTCCTCCTGCATTACAACAGCATCAGAATGAGCCCTAATGGCCCTACCTAGCTTAGTATCATCAGCAAATTTACTCAGGTCACTACTTATTCCTATGTCAAGATCATTAATATAAATTAAGAATAGCAAGGGACCCAAAACAGATCCTTGCGGAACTCCACTGCTAACACACCCCCACTCAGATTTAACTCCATCTATACTAACTCTTTGCTGTCTGTCACCAAGCCATGACTGAATCCACTTAAATATACTGTCATCGATCCCGTGTGCTTTAACTTTGCTCAGAAGTCGTAAGTGTGGCACTCGATCAAAAGCCTTACTAAAGTCCAAGTATAAAATATCATAGTTTTCATCATTATCTGCTGCTTCATACACCTTACTATAAAAAGACAGCAAATTAGTGAGATAGGATTTACCCTTACTAAAGCCATGCTGTGATTCTTTTATCAACTTATGCTTATCCAAGTGATCTCTAATATTCCTTGCTATAATAGATTCTATCATTTTCCCTACCAGTAAGGCACCCGGTCCTGATGAGGTCTTTCCTAGAATTTTGAAAGAATGTAAGGATGTGTTAAGTGAGCCCCTAGCATGCATCTTTAGAAAATCATTGGAGAGTGGCATTGTGCCAGTGGCATGGAAGAAAGCCAATGTGATACCTATATTTAAGAAGGGATAAAACAAATATGTCTAATTACAGACCAGTAAGTTTGACTTCAGTGGTAGGGAAAATGATGGACTCTATTATAGCAAGGAATATTAGAGATCACTTGGATAAGCATAAGTTGATAAAAGAATCACAGCATGGCTTTAGTAAGGGTAAATCCTGTCTCACTAATTTGCTGTCTTTTTATAGTAAGGTGTATGAAGCAGCAGATAATGATGAAAACTATGATATTTTATACTTGGACTTTAGTAAGGCTTTTGATCGAGTGCCACACTTACGACTTCTGAGCAAAGTTAAAGCACACGGGATCGATGGCAGTATATTTAGGTGGATTCAGTCATGGCTTGGTGACAGACAGCAAAGAGTTAGTATAGATGGAGTTAAATCTGAGTGGGGGTGTGTTAGCAGTGGAGTTCCTCAAGGATCTGTTTTGGGTCCCTTGCTATTCTTAATTTATATTAATGATCTTGACATAGGTATAAGTAGTGACCTGAGTAAATTTGCTGATGATACTAAGCTAGGTAGGGCCATTAGGGCTGATTCTGATGCTGTTGTAATACAGGAGGAATTGACCATTCTGTCCAATTGGGCCGAGAAATGGCAAATGAAGTTTAACATAGACAAATGTAGTGTACTTAGTATAGGTAGAAATAATCCATTGAATAGTTATAAATTAAATGGCAGAATTTTAGGGAGGACTGATTGTGAGAGAGACTTGGGTATTTTGGTAAGTTCAGACCTTCGTCCTAGAAAGCAATGTCTAAATGCTAAGAATAAAGCTAATAGGATATTGGGATTCATTAGGAGGAGTGTAAGCAATAAGAGTGCTGAAGTCATTCTAAAACTGTATCTGGCGCTAGTTAGGCCTCATCTAGACTATGCAGTACAATTTTGGTCACCATATTATAGGAAGGATATTGATTTGCTTGAGTCTGTGCAGAGAAGGATGACAAAGATGATTGGTGGGCTAAGGAACTTACCTTATGGTGAAAGGCTCAGAAAACTAAATCTACATACATTGGAAAGGAGAAGAGTCAGAGGGGAATTGATTGAAGTCTTCAAATGGGTAAAAGGATATAATAAAGGGGATCTGGGTAAGGTTCTTATACTTAGTGAACATGACAGAACACGTAGCAATGGGTTTAAGCTTGATAAGTATAGGTTTAGGAAGGAGATTGGGAGGAATTGGTTTACAAATCGTGTGGTAGATGAATGGAATAGGCTCACTATGCATGTGATAGAAGCCTCCTCTCTGGGTAGTTTTAAGAATAGATTAGATAAATATATGGATGAAGCTGCTAGATGGGACTGACTTTTTTTTATGTACATATGTATATATTTTTCTAAAGGAGTGGGAAGATTATATTTTGCGATTGCATGAATGGACATAATCCTCTGGATGCATTTTATGTATATTGTAGATTAGATCTGACGAACTCCTGTTAAGGGTGACAATGTTGATGACTTTTCTCTGGTAAGAAATCTTTTGTGTGTTGAATGGAACAGGAGCTGCCAAGTGTAGGCCATGAATGGTCTTTTGCAGTCTCCTTCTTTTCTTATGTTCTTATGTCAAACTTACTGGTCTGTAATTAGACATATTTGTTTTATCCCCTTCCTTAAATATAGGTATCACATTGGCTTTCTTCCATGCCACTGGCATAATGCCACTCTCCAATGATTTTCTAAAGATGCATGCTAGGGGCTCACTTAACATATCCTTACATTCTTTCAAAATTCTAGGAAAGAGCTCATCAGGACTGGGTGCTTTACTACTTTTGATTTTATCAATTTCCTTTGTCACTATCTCCTTTGTGATCAAGATATCCTTTAATTTCTCTTCATCATTCCCCTGAAAGATCATTGACACCTCAGGTGGCCCAATGCAGTGTTGTTCCTTCAGTGATACAAATTATAATTACAAAGTAACTGAAGGTTTTGGAAAATAAAAGTTAAGGTAAATATGTAGACGAGCGGCCCGGCCGATGAAACGTACTATTTTCGTCCGTGTTCCAAAATGTTTCACGTTTTTGGAGTACATTTAAGGGGATGGCTCATGTGGGGGTAAACGCAAGGGGGAGACCACACTATGAATATCCTGAGTTTCATTAAATTGGCGGGGGGGGTCTGGGAGACAGCCCCCCAGTATATAATCCTAATTGTTATAATGTTCTGATGTTTACAGAGGTGAATGCTTTAACTACATCATGTCAGCGTCTTTAATCGTTTTGCGAATTATAAAATGGGTGGGAGGGGGGGTATGACATCAGAAATGCTTGATTTAAAATTTTTTCCCCACTTAATAGCTTTTTATTATCCTCATTCGGAGTAATTTTTATTTGTCAATATATTTTTCCCCATGTTACTATTTTTATTACCTTCTTTTATACATTTAAATGTAATTAGCTAGATCATTTCAAGGAACTACTTGTTTTTTAGCAGTTTGGGTGTCAAACATTCCCCTTTTACGCAGTTTGAAAATAATGATCAAATTGTGAACTTTGTCCTTCGTCTATTGCGGAATTATTAACCCTAGTTTCTGATAAAGATAAATTAAACACCTTTTTGGATGTTCATAATTTAGTGCGAATTAAAAGCGAATGCGACATTTGTGGCCGAGCATTAGATGCGAACCCTAACTTTGAATTTAGATGCTCGAAAATAAAACGTGATTCAAGTTGCTAGATTTCAAATAGGAAAAAGACGCGCAAAATAAATAGGCTTTCCTCTTAGCTATTTTGGAAGTATAACCACTGCAATTAGTATGGAAACCGTGTTTCCTTTGTTTTTTTCGGGCAATTTTGTAAAAAAAAAAAAAATGGCCCACCTAAACAACGTTTTCGGTTTGTTTACTTTTGGTCATTTTTTTAATACAAAAAATGGCAGCAGCTATCATTTGAAGAAAACTCAAACACGGGTGAACGATAATATTTACACAAAAATAATTTTTTCCGGCCGGGCCGCTCATCTACATGTTTACTAAAGTTAAATAGTTGCTCAGTGTTGGTGCATAAAATAAATCCATTTGCAATCAATATAATTGTTTTCACTGGCTTTTTTGTAGATATTCCTTAATAATTCTGCCAGTACTGTAACTTAAATAAGTTGTTAGCTTGGGCTCAGAAGTGGCAGATGACTTTTAACCTTAATAAATGCAAAGTTATTAACATGGGGAGAGATAATAGGGAATTTAGCTATGAGATGGATGGGTATTGGCTTAATTCAGTTGAAGATGAGAAGGACTTAGGAGTAGTAGTAGATAGGTCACTGAAATTTTCAAAGCAGTGTATTGAGGCAAAAAATAGAGCAAATAGGGTGCTAGGTTACATTAAAAGAAATGTTAGCTACAAGAGTAAGGAGGTCATCCTTAAACTATACAACTCTTATGTCAGGCCACATTTAGATTACTGTATACAGGCATGGTCACCACATTTTAGACATGATATAAACTTATTAGAGTCAGTACAAAGGAGGGCAAAAAAAATAATACCATCCCTGAAGCACCTTGAATATGAAGATAGACTGAGGGTATGAAATATGTTTTCATTTGAAAGAAGGTGTGTGAGGGGAGATATGATTGAGCTTTTTAAAATCTTTTCTGGGATGGATAAATTGGATTTCAGCAAGTTATTTGAGTTAGAAGGTAGTAATAGAACTAGAGGCCACCACTTAAAGATTAAAAAACAGAGGTGCAGACTGGATTTTTCACTAACAGAGTGTTGGATTATTGGAATAGTTTGCCACCTGAGACTGTAGACAGCCCAAACTTGAATGTTTTCAAGCGCAGATTGGATGATTATATGGGGATGGAGGGTTAATTTCTTACTTTTGGGTATGTGGATATGTTTCTTGACTCATTCCTGTGGATGCAGTTTCTTTTTATTGTATATTTTGGGGGACTTTGATTTTGTTTTTGACAGACTCCTATGGATGCTTTAAATTATATATTGTAGATGCATGGTTGTACATTCCTATGGATTGTTAAATTGTACATTGTAGATGCATGATCTGACAAAATCCTATGGATGCTTTATGTGGGTGGATTTGATGGATACGGATGACCTTTGATAGGCCCTTGTGGCTTTTGTCATCCGTGAAATTTTTATTTTATGTTATGTTATGGGTCTTCCAAAATATCTACTAATTAAGTGGGGACCTTAATTTTTAGCTCTACAAATTTTTATGTATCAATTAATGGATGGATCTTAAATAAATTACCTTTAGAAAATACAGGATGACAAAAATGTTTGTCAACTTTCAGGAAAGAATTTTCATTCATTGTGAGAAAATATCCCCGTAGGAGGGAGGAGGGGAGATACCCTGGTTAGCCTGTTACATTCGGTATCCAGACAGGGTGTCTACTGCCCTTGAAATCTTTGAAGTCCTTAAAAGGCCCTTTAAATCCTTGAAAAGTCCTTGAATTTGATGAAAAAGGTAGATGGTCCTTGAATTTAAAAAAATATATCATTGAGTGATTGTTCAAATGATTTTTAAAATTCACTATTTATATACTTTTTAATGTCTATCAGGAAAATACTAATATTTAAGTTAATCTACTCACTAATGTGAGTGAACATATGTATGCTTTGGATGCATTGTATTTTATGATGGATGCTTGCTATACTTCTGTCACTGTCGCTTGGATACTTTGTTCTTGTTTTTTTTGCCCTGGTTGTGGTGGAGCGAATGTGAGTGTGTATGAAGGGCCATTCTCCCACCCCTCTTCCCAATACCTTTTCCCTCCCTCTGTAAGAATGTGTGTGTGAGTGAGAATGGGTTTTTATTATATTTTCTTTTGTACATATGTAAATTGATGTCATGTTGTAATAATTATTTCCTTTCCTCAGGCACCATATTTGTATGAGAAGCAAACTATTTATTCTTGTTAATGTAGAAAGGCCACTAGTATTCATAAGTAGGATTTATTTATTTTTTATTGTGTATATAGGAAAATTGGATATCTATTTTTGTGTGCGTATTAACGAAATCTCTTGTAAATATAATTGTATTTTTTTTGTAAGTAAAGGACTGTATATACAATCTGTTTCATTCTCCTTCGATTTCTCACATCTGAATTAGTGTAGGAAGCGGCTTGGAGCAATTGGGATTAGAGCATAGATTTTCGGCCCGCTACATGGTGAGTTGATTTTGGTTATGCTTTTCTTATAACCCATTTTTCATTTAAATACCTCACCTTCATCAATGTCCCATAATGTTTATTGCACTTTTTTAATTTAAAGAAATAAAACAATGGCTAAAACCCGTCCTTGATTATTTTTCAAAAAGTCCTTGAATTCAAAATCACCAAATAAGTAGACACCCTCCCGGAGGAGTCCACACCTGCCCAGCTTGAGTGCAAATTAGGGGTTGTCTTACACTCAATGATAGGGCTTGCGAAAGATGTTGGTTCGCTTTCCCCTCACCCACACTCAGCACTACTTTATCTTTTATTAGTATTATTATTAGTATTGGTATTATAATTCTTACTATTATTAAATGTTTTTATATTTATAAAATAAAAAATATGTACAGTGGAACCTGAGTTCACAAACATAATACATTCCGGGCCTTGGTTCGCAAACCAAATTGTTTGTTGATCAAGACAATTTTTTTAATTGAAATTAATGTAAATACAATTAATCAGTTTCAGCCTCAGAAATATGGTATTTTTACATATGTAAGGTGGTGTTTTTTGTGGTAAAGAATATATGTAGAATGAAATTGAAATACATATCCTTAAATAGAGACAAATAACACAAAAATAAATAAAACAGTAGGTACCGTAATTTATTTTTGTTGTTTGTAGTTGCTGGCACAGGTGGATGGTGAGGGAGGAGAGGAAGAGGAGGAAGCTACTTCTTTGAAGAGGAATTCCCTTACATGAAAACACAGGGAAACTCTAATTCAGGAGTTTTTTCTCTTCTCTGCACCTTTTTAGATGGTTCCATTTCTGATTTGCACACAAGAAATTTTTCTAAAGCAATTTGTCTTTGTCTAGGTGGCAGAATTTTTCTGAAGTGGGACATCACATTGTCATTTAAAATGTAATTGCCCTATTGGCCACAACTTTGTTAGGTTGATGATTTTTAACAAATTCCAGCACTTCACTTACTACAAATGTCCTTTATTTGAGCACTAGTAATTTTCTTCCTTTCCTCCTCTTCGTCTGACGAATGATCCTCCTGTAGGGCCTTAACCTGCTCCCTCTGCAACTCAACAAGCTTTTCTGTGGTGAGTTCTCAATGATCCTCCACCAGCTCTTCCACGTCAGCATTATCGACCTCCAAGCCCAAGAATAAAGCTAATAGGATTCATTAGGAGGAGTGTAAGCAATAAGAGTGCTGAAGGAGATTGGTGCATTTGGGAGCTTTTTACAGGCCACCTGGGCAGACTGATGATATGGATGAACTAATGATAAGGGAAATAAGTAAGGGATGTGAAACAGATGCAGTTATTATTGGGGACTTCAACTTAAACTCTGTGGACTGGGAAAATATGATAGGTAGGGATAGAACAAGTGGCAGGTTCATAGAATGCTTTGAGGATAATTTTTTGAATCAATTTGTTAATGAGCCAACAAGGGGGTACAATATATTAGATTTAGTACTTTCTAACAGTGATCACTTAGTTCAAGAATTGACTGTTGGGGAAGCATTGGGAAATAGTGACCATCAGATAGTTCGTTTTAACTTGGGAATTGAGAAGGGTAAAATAACTGAGAATGCTGAAAAAGTTCCAAATTTTCATAGGGGAGATTACGTAAAACTTCGAAGCTTGCTAAATTTGGTAGACTGGGATGTAGAATTCAGAGGTAAAAATGCTTATGGGATGTGGGATACTTTCAAGCATATAATAAATGTAGTCCAAGAACAATGTATCCCAATGAAGGCCATTAGGAACAAAAGTAGGAAACCATTATGGTGGAATCAGGAGATAGCTAGAAAAATTTCAGAGAAGAAAAGAGCATACAAAAAATTACAGGTACAAAATAATTTTCAAAATTTAAAAGATTATAGAATGGCTAGGAATGAGTTAAATAAGATTATAAAGAAGAACAAAAGGGTGTCAGAAATTAAATTAGCTCAGGATAGCAACAAAGATCCTAAAAAGTTCTTTAGTTACTATAAAATTAATAACAAGTCTGGCAGAGTTAAAATAGGACCTATCAAATATGAAGGGGTTGTGAGAGAAACTGATGAGGAAATAGTTGAGGTACTAAATGGTCATTTTGCATCAGTATTTACAAAGGAGAAACTAAATAGTCTTATGTATAGTACTCATGGGTCAGGGAAAGAGGTGTTTACTACCATTAGTGTGGATCGGAGGATGATAAAAGGACTAATAGGTGAGTTACATACTACCAAGGCCTCCGGCCCTGATAATATTCATTCTAGGATACTTAAAGAATGTGTAGAAAGTATCTCAATAGCTCTAGAGAAGTTATATACTAGGTCACTAGAATATGGAGAAATACCCGATGATTGGAAGAAGGCGAATGTAGTCCCCATTTTCAAGAAGGGTAGTAAAGAGGATCCAAATAACTTTAGACCAGTTAACTCCTGTAGTCTGTAAAATTCTTGAGAAAATAGTTAAAAAAGGGATTTGCCAACATCTAGAGAGGGAGGGGTTAATCAGCGATGCTCAGCATGGGTTTAGATCAGTTAGATCATGTTTGACTAATTTACTAGACTTTCTGGAGTTTGTAACAGATCAAGTAGATAAGGGAGAGAATGTGGATGTAATTTACTTGGATTTTAGTAAAGCATTTGATAAGGTACCACATAGGAGACTAGTTCATAAATTAAAAATGATTGGGATATGTGCGGGTATTTCAAATTGGATAGCTGAGTGGCTGAAAGACAGGAAGCAAAGGGTAGTGCTAAATGGTGTAAAGTCAGAGTGGAGGGATGTTATCAGTGGGGTTCCTCAGGGATCAGTTCTCGGTCCATTATTATTTGTCATCTATATAAACGATCTTGGGGAGGCAGTTAATTATAAAATGTCAATTTTTGCGGATGATACCAAATTAGCAGCTGTAGTTAAAGATATTGATGATAATTTTAAAGTGCAGGGGGATTTAAATAAATTGTTATCCTGGGCACATAAGTGGCAAATGACTTTCAACCTTGATAAGTGCAAAGTTATTAACATGGGAAAAGATAATAGAGAATTTAACTATGAAATGGATGGGCATTGGTTGAGCTCAGTAGAGGATGAGAAAGATCTAGGAGTAGTAATAGATAAGTCATTAAGGTTTTCTAAGCAGTGTATTGAAGCAAGAAATAGGGCAAATAGAGTGCTGGGTTTTATTAAGAGAAATGTCAGTTACAAAAGTAAGGAGGTTATTCTTAAACTCTATAACTCTTATGTTAGGCCACATCTAGAGTACTGTATACAGGCATGGTCTCCACATTTTAGACACGATATTAACCTTCTCGAGTCAGTGCAACGGAGGGCAACAAAGATTATTCCTTCCCTGAGCCATCTTGAATATATAGATAGACTGAGGGTATTAAATATGTTCTCGTTCGAAAGGAGGTGTGTGAGAGGGGATATGATTGAGCTCTTTGAAAAAATTTCCGGGATAGATAAATTGGATGTTAGCAAGTTTTTTGAGTTAGATGATGGAAATCGGACTAGAGGTCACCACTTGGAAAATTAAAAAGCAAGGGTGTAGGTTGGATTTAAGAAAATATTTTTTCACAAATAGAGTGGTAGACTTCTGGAACAAATTGCCGCAGAGGGTAGTAGGTAGTCCAAATCTAAATGTATTTAAGAGTAGGTTGGATGAGTTTATGGGAAGGGAAGGTTGTGATGGTTCCTAAGTTTTGTATATATTAATATTGTTTCTATATCTATAGCTGCATGATTTAGTTCTTGACAAGCCTTGATTGGTGATACCCTTGTTTCTGGATGCAATCCTCTGGATGTAGTTTTCCTGGGAGTTTGGGTGCCTTAAAAAAGAGGCCGTTTGACTCGGATGACCTATGATGAGCCCTTGTGGCTTTTGTCATCTGTTATATTATATTGTGGGGGACTTTGATTTTGTCTTTCCCTGGTGATGGTGCTTTTTGTGGGTGGGTTTTGACAGAGGCGGATGACCTTTGATAGGCCCTTGTGGCTTTTGTCATCTGTGTAATTATGTTATGTTATGTTGTTAAGTCATTCTAAAACTGTATCCGGTGCTAGTTAGGCCTCATCTAGACTATGCAGTACAATTTTGGTCACCATATTATAGGAAGGATATTGATTTGCTTGAGTCTGTGCAGAGAAGGATGACAAAGTTGATTGGTGGGCTAAGGAACTTACCTTATGGTGAAAGGCTCAGAAAACTAAATCTACATACATTGGAAAGGAGAAGAGTCAGAGGGGAATTGATTGAAGCCTTCAAATGGGTAAAAGGATATAATAAAGGGGATCTGAGTAAGGTTCTTATACCTAGTGAACATGACAGGACACGTAGTAATGGGTTTATGCGTGATAATTATAGGTTCAGGAAGGAGATTGGGAGGAATTGGTTTACAAATCGTGTGGTAGATGAATGGAATAGGCTCACTAGACATGTGATAGAAGCCTCCTCTCTGGGTAGTTTTAAGAATAGATTAGATAAATATATGGATGAAGCTGCTAGATGGGACTGACTTTTTTTTTATGTACATATGTATATATTTTTCTAAGGAGTGGGGAGATTATATTTTGCAGTTGCATGAATGGACATAATCCTCTGGATGCATTTTATGTATATTGTAGATTAGATCTGACAAACTCCTGTAAAGGGTGACAGTGTTGATGACTTTTCTCTGGTAAGAAATCTTTTGTGTGTTGACTGGAACAGGAGCTACCAAGTGTAGGCCATGAATGGTCTTTTACAGTCTCCTTCTTTTCTTATGTCCTTATGTTCATACTCTTGCCCATGCACACAATTTCATTCACCACTTCCACTATCTGTTCCTCAAACCCATCAAAGTCTTCCTCTGCAACAGAGCTTGGTCAAAGTTTCCTCCAGGCTGATTGTAAGGTGTGGTAAGAGACCTCATTCCATTCCAGGCTTTATCAATGAGGTTTATGCAGTGGAGAATGTTAAAGTGCTGATTCCAAAAATCTTGAATGGTCAAATCCATGTCACTTGTGACCTGGAAACACCTGGAAAACAGTGCCTTGGTATATAGCCTTTTGAAATTTGCAATGACCTGTTGATCCATGGCGGGCTGCAGTAGTGGAGTCGTATTGGAAGGAAGAAATTTGACCTTGATGAAGTCGTACTCAATATCCAGGTCTTCCTCCAAACGTGGTGGATGTGCTGGAGCATTCATTATCCATTATGAGAAGACATTTGTGAGACAGATTCTCATCCTGAAGATATTTCTTGACAGTTGGAGCAAACACTTCAGTTAGCCAATCCATAAATAAAATCTGCGTTACCCATGCCTTGCTATTTGCCCCCCACATTACAGGCAGTTTACCCTTCAACACATTATTGTGCTTAAAAATGTGTGGATTTTCAGAATGATAGATAATAAGTGGGTTTATCTTACAGTCACCACTTGCATCCACACAACAAAAGTGTAAGCCTGCCCTTCATTGGCTTGTGTCTGGGCAGTGCTTTCTCCTCTTGGCTGATGTAGGTTCTTCTTGGCATTTATTCCAGAATAATCCAATATCATCACAATTGAACACAAGTTGTGAGATGTACTCTTCACTTTCAACAAACTTTGCAAATTCATCCACAAATTTGTTAGCAGCTTTTTCGTTTAAACTAGCAGCCTCTCTATGCTTTACAACACATGAATTCCACTTTGTCGGTGAAAATTTTCGAACCACCCTCTACTCCACCCTCTTCACTTTAGGCACTTTTAGTCGGTGTTTTTGCCAACAAATCACTGTGCAACTGCCTAGCCTTTGCACAAATTATTACTTTACTAAGACTATCTCCAGCCAACTGTTTTTTATTTATCCAAACTAAGAACAGTTTTTCTATTTCCTATAGCACTTTAGATCTTTGCTCCGTTAACACAGTCACTCCCTTAGCAACATCAGACACCTTTATTTCCTCTTTGTAATTTAGAATCATGCAGGTCGTTGATTATGCCATATCGTACTGCTTGGCGATGTCGGAAACACGAATGCCATTGTCATGTTTGGCAATAATTTCCTTCTTTACTTCAATAGTAATACTCTTAGGCTTCTTACTGCTACTATCCCATACACTTTTCTCCTTCTTAGTTGGCATAATGGCAAAAAGGGAAAAAAGGACAAAAATAATCAATGTTTTTGAACACAGCACCCCCACAAGCAATGTTTGCACGACTCAGCACGAAGTTCTATGGATTGTGGGTAATGTGCATTTGTAACCCAACGCATCGTTCATAAACCAAGCTAAAACTTTGTGATGTGGGGCGTTTGTCAACCAAGGTTCTACTGTATTATAATTATTTATTATGATGCACTATAATTATTTATTATGATACCTATTAATTATTATTAATGTTATTAATATTATTTATTATTATCATTATAGCTAACCACTCAATGGTTTTTCTCTACACTCTGCAGCAGGAGGTATGTTTCCACCTGTACAGAGTTCAGTCCAGTACCCATTTTGCCTTGGTGGACAGCATGTCATCCTGCAATCACCTAGCCCAGGGTATGATAATAATAAATGATCACCACCCCTACTCATTAGTGGACCAACTTATCTCTAATTTTCCATATTACATACCCTACTACCCCTTTCCACCCCTGTAAGGGGCGCGGCGATTTGCCATCCTGGCCGCCGTGCTGACGGGATCCAGCGCTCCGTCCGGCCCCAGCTTAGCCTCTCTTCCTTCCTTCAGATAGCCTGTATTTCTCCCCTACCTCGTCGCTTTTCATACAACCTCTCCCACAACTTTCTCTGGTCAGCCTCTAATTTCAACGGGGTAGATGCTGACCTTCTTCTCAAGCCAACCGCCCAATTTCAGGGCTGAGGGGGGAGGGGACAATGTTCCCTAACCCCTGAACTCCGGTTCAGGATGGGTTTTTTTTAACAACCTGCTTCATCCCCACCCATACCTTCCTCATATCCCTTTTCCTTCTCAATTCACTGTCTATCGTTGATTTAACGCCGTGTCTAAGGTGGAGCCGCCATGCTGCATGGACTGCCAGGCCACCAGGCGGGAGGGGTGGTTTCAAATGGCGGCGCCTGGCACTGCTGGGCCTGTAAGCACCTCTTGCAGTGCAGGCTACTGCGAGAGGTGATGCGCGATTGCATCCCATGTAAAAAAGAGGGCCACCATGCCCAAATATCTCCCCAATTGCCCTTCCTCATCAACGGAGCCGCCCTCAGGTAGCTCCACCGAAAAAATGGAGGTTCCCTCCCTTGTGCTTGCGCAGGGGACCCTCCATACTTCTTTAACCAGAGAGGAGGCTTACTCCTCTACTACGCCTACGGGTGTAGGCGAGCGACTCCCCCTCACCCCCTTCTCTGGAGGTGCTTTCGAGCACCTCCCTATTTCAGGCGGCAGTCCCTCCTTTCTTTCTAAGGGGACTGTCAAGAAAGCCAGCAAGCAGCCCATTGCTGACTGCCACACGTGTAAGCGGCTCGGTAGGGCAAACCCCCTTAGGGGGGAGAGGGAAGCCAGACCCCTTCGGTCGCTTCGCTCAAAAGACCTGCTGGCAAGAATTTTAAACCTTGCCGGGGTCAAGGCCTGTGCCTCCCCACACAAGACTGGCGACACTGCCAAGGGGACCTGCGATGTCTTGGGAGGGGATGGTCAACTGGAGGCCCCTCCTGTGATAGATAGGGTCCTTGAGGATATCCAGCCTCAGAGGGTAGGGCCTTCCATGGGAGGGAGAATCCGGGCTCAGCGCCAAACACCAAACCGAAATCGGCCACTATGCAAGGTCCTCCTCAAACGGTTAGGGTTTCTGAGGCAGTACAAGGAGGGGAGGGATCTCCTCCGACCGGTGCCCCTGCGACCACCAGGACCTTCTCCATTTCGGAGAAGGACCTGGCTGAGGCTGGTCCATCTGGCCTAGGGGCTTCTGCCAGCGGAGGTGAGAAGCGGGTTCATTGCCCACCCTCTTCTCTAAAAAAGAAAAAGACAAAGAAGACTTGGGGCTTCTCTCCATCCGCGGGAGCTGCGGGGACGGATGGGTCTGCTGCCACTCTGGCAAGCGACCAAGCCAAGTTCGGCACATCCAGCCCCTCTGCCCCCCCAGTTGCAGAGCCTCTGACTAAGACCAAAAGCGCGGAGCCTCGATGACATCGGGGCCCCTGATTCAGAGTTTACCTGGCGTCAAACGCTTCCTCGTAATTCGCTCCACTGATGGCAGTATGATCCATCAGAGGAGAGGATTAGCTAGTGTAATTGGTAGAGAGCCGAAGGTGACCCGTTTCTCGGACGGGAGCCTTCTGGTGAATGCGGCGAATTCCGCCGATGCGGCCAAGATAAGTGCTCTTCGGACACTTCATGGCACCCCAGTGACTGTGACGCCACACTCTACCATGAACTTTGTGAAAGGAGTAGTTTATGCGAGGGAACTCGTTGACTACTCCATAGAGGACATCACCTTAAAGCTTGCCGACCATGGGGCGGTCAAGGTCGAATTTGTGATGACAAAACAGGGGGGGGCCTCGAGACCCACCCCTACACTCTTCGTCACGTTCGACTGTGACAAGCTCCCTGAGTCGGTAGGTGCCAGGTGGTACCGCTACCGAGTGAAGGCATTCGTGCCACTGCCGCCTGGTGCTATTACTGTCACCGCTTCGGCCATACGAATCGTTCTTGTTGATGTGCAAGGTCGGGGTCACCTGAAGTTTGTGTAAATTGCTCCAAGGCCGCACACAATAAGTCGAAATCGTGTGTGGTCAATTGCGGAGAGGCGCACACCGCTTCTTTTAAGCAATGTGGTGCATATCTCCTCGAGAAAGAAATCCTGGCCGTTCAGGCCCAGGATCGACTCTCATTCCGCGAGGCTAAGGACTTGGTCCTGGTGCGCCCGGCTCTGCCTGGGACGTCATATGCCTCAATAGTTAGAAAGGCACCCTCTGCTCTTGGCCCATCCAGACCAACGAGCACGGTTGTTTCCGCGCCCATTCGGAGCTCTTCTGCGAGCTCTACTCAACCCAGGTGCTTCCCTGGTAAAGCTGGCGGCAAAAAGGGTTCACACCCAGCCCCGGCTAAAACCTGGGCTCCCCCCTCTTCCCCCAGCGTGACCGTTTCCTGTAAGGCGAAACGGCCACGCGCCTCCCCAAGTCGTTAGACTCACAGGAGGCAACACCCATGAAGATGGCCGCTAGGCCATATTCCGGGGTTCCTAAAGCTGTCCCCCAAAAGGAGGACAGCAACCAAGGAGCTTCGGCTCCTTCGCCCACGCCTAGTGGTGGAACGAGTGGCTTGGAGACGGTGGTTCCCCGAAAAGAGGGCCCCCCGCCTCGGAAGCCGCAATGCCCACCTAAGCTTTCGAAGCGGAGGGAGGAAAAGACTCGCATGGCGAGCCCAACTTCCCCCAATAAGTCCTTGAAGGCGACAGCGCCTTCAGCGCTTTGTCCGGCCAACAGCGCCCGAGGTTATGCCTCCGGGAAGCGTACGGCCATTCCCGTGAGGGTCTTCTGTTCAAGTAGGACCCCGCGTCTCCTCCGATCTAGGCCTAGAGGGCATATTCCTCCAATGGAATTGCCGTGGACTCCGGGCCAATTGGGAGGAGCTGCGGAGGCTCGTCTCGTCCCGTTCCCCGTTACCTATCTTTTTGCAGGAGATCATGCTAGGCGCGTGCCCCCTGCCCGCCGTCCCGGGGTATAAAAGTCTTGTGACCCCACCACCGCGGGATGGCCGGGCTGGGGGATGCGCGGTCTACACCCGCATGATGTCTCCGTTCTTCCTTTCTCTTTAGATACCTCCTTTCAGGCAGTGGCTGTGCAGCTGCACCTGGATAGGAGGTATACTATCATTTCTGCATACATTGCACCGTCAGCTGACTTCGACGCGGGGGACTTCCGCCGCCTCGTGGCATCGTTGCCGAGTCCCTTTCTCTTGCTTGGAGATCTGAATGGCAGGCGTCCTCTCTGGGGAGATTACTCAATAAATCCCAGGGAACAAGTCCTTGCCGATCTGATCGAAGAGCTTGAGATAGGTGTCCTAAACGTGGATGAGTTTACCCATCACTGTCCGAGAACCGCTTCATTTTCTTGCCTTGATCTATCTTTGTGCTCTTCGGATGCACAGCCTGATTTTGATTGGGGGGTGGTCGATGACCTCCATGGTAGTGATCACTTTCCCATTCAAATATCATTTTCAGGGCAACTGCCGCCTGAGAGCCCACCTTGGTGGTGCTTGGCGCAGGCACGGTGACCTTTATTTAACAGGAGCTGCCAAGTGTAGGCCATGAATGGTCTTTTGCAGTCTCCTTCTTTTCTTATGTTCTTATTTCAGGAAATGACTGAATTCTCTATCTCAGTCGAGGAGTTTAGGTGGGTAGATGAAGCCGTTGAGTTCTTCTCCGGCAACCTTATCGCCGTGGGCCTGAATACTATTCCTAGGACGTCTGGCCGTTTTTCTCCTAGACCACTCCCCTGGTGGTCGGCCGAGTGTGAGACGGCCCTCAAAAAGGATCGTTATGCTTACATGTGCTATAAGCGCCGCCCGAACGATTTCACTGTCGCTGAATTTTGTCAGGCTAGGGCTAGGTTCCGGTATATTTCGAAGCAAGCCCGCCACTCTTCTTGGCGGGCATACGTGTCTTCACTTAACGGGAAGACCCCTTTAGCAGAGGTGTGGAAGCGAGTCAAAAGGATTCGGGGCAAGTTCTCGCAGGACCCCCCCTCCCGTTCTCCAGGAGAATGGAACCGCAATCTCGGACCCCGCGTCCGTGGCGTAATCCTTAGCGACCGCTATTTCCGCATTCTCTAGCCGGGATGCTTCTCCTCCAGCATTCAATGCACATCGTGATGTCGCGGAAGGCCGCTGGCTGGACTTTACCTCCAGAGGCAGAGAACCCTTCAATGACAAGTTTACTGTGAGTGAGTTGCGCTCCGCTCTCGGTTCGTGCGCGGACAAAGCTTATGGTCCGGACGATGTCCCGTACGCCATGCTTCGACAGCTGGGTGAGCGAGGCATGGCCTTTCTGTTAGATTTGTTCAACAGGATCTGGGTGGAGGGTTTTCTCCCAGACTCCTGGCGAATCGCTACTGTGCTCGCCTTTCGCAAACCGGGGAGAGATCGCTCTACTCCGAACGGTTTCCGCCCAATGGAGACTCTCCACACGATGTCGGTGAGGGGACGCCTCCCATGTTTATATCTGAATTTTTGCGAGATCGTCGATTCCGCGTACGGGTGCGGAGAGCCCTCTCCTGCCCAAAGGAGCAGGAAGAGGGTGTCCCGCAGGGAAGTGTCCTCACGGTCGTACTCTTTTCCGTGAGCATCAACGGCATCACCTCGGTGCTGCCAAAAGATGTTCTCGCTACGCTCTACGTGGACGACCTTTCGATCTCTTTTGGCGCGGCCCAGATGCCAACTCTGGAGCGTCGACTCCAACAGGGATTGAACCGCGTCTCTCGCTATGCCGAAGCGCACAGGTTTCGGTTTTCTTTGGCCAAGACTAAGGTGGTGCACTTCTGCCGCCATCCACGGCTTCACCCCGACCCAGATTTGTTTCTTAATGGGGTGCGCCTGGATGTGGTTGAGTCGCACCGTTTACTTGGTCTTGTATTCGACCGACGCCTCACCTGGGAGGCTCATATTCGCAGCCTTAGGGTCTCTTGTACCCGCGCCATGGACATTCTCCGTTCCGTGACGTTCAGCGCTTGGGGCGCTGATAGGGCTACCGCCTTACTTTTTTATCGATCCTTTGTTCGCTCGAAGCTCGACTACGGATGCGAGTTTTATGCATCCGCAGCCGAGCGTTTATTGCGGAAGGTGGATTCAATCCATCACACCGGCCTTCGCCTGAGGACCGGTGCCTTCCGCACTTCCCCCATTGAGAGCCTGTTGGTCGATGCTGGGGAGATGCCACTCGCTCTGCGCCGCGTGCAGTGCATCACTCGCCTGTACGCGCGAGCCCGGCGCCTCCCTCAGTCGCCAACAGCTCTCACTGCATCCGCAGCTGATCTCGATGGTGCCTATGCCGCCGAGAGACGCCAGTCATACCCTAAGCCCTTTGGGTTTAGGGCCAGGAAACTCCTTCGAGAGGTAGATATAGCTCTCAGGCCGGTGGCGCCCCTGGTTCTGCCCAGGACGCCACCCTGGAGGGTACCACATTTGGCTATTTGTCGCCACGCCTCTGCTCCCAAAGCTTGTACTGCGCCGGGAGTATTGCGTTCGACCTTTTTGGAGCACACATCGTGTCACGCTGGTACCGTGCCATTGTATACGGATGGCTCCAAGTCCCAAGAGGGGGTCGGCTTCCACGCCGTATCCCCTCTGTTTGAAGTCAGCGGGGCTCTACCAGGCGCTGCGTCTGTCTTCACGGCCGAGCTGGTGGCAATACACCACTCTGTACGGGAGATTACGCGACGTGCCCGGTTCGGAGACCGGATTGTGATCTATAGCGACTCACAAAGCGCCCTGACTGCTCTCGGGGCATTGGAATCTCCGCATCCCCTGGTTCGCGATATCCGTGACGCCACGGTTTTGGCGAGCCGGGCAGATGTCGAGATTATCTTCTGCTGGGTTCCTGCACATGTAGGAATTGCGGGGAATGAGCGCGCCAAAGAGTCCGCGAGGACTCTGCGACCGGACCAGCGTTTCGCTCTTCCTCACACCGACTACATGGCAGGAATACGGGCAGCTCTTCGGACTGCTTGGCAAAGAACATGGGAGACGGTCGAAGGGAACTTAAAGTTGCGTGCCATTGCGCCGCGACTGTTCCCATGGACCTATCCCCCAATGCCGCGGCGGCTTCAGGTTGCTTTCTGTCGTCTCCGAATCGGACACACTCGTGTGACGCATCGCTATCTGATGGAGCGCTCGCCTGCGCCCTATTGCAACGACTGCGTCGTCCCCCAGACTGTTCGGCACATTCTTGTCGAATGTCCCAGTCTGGGTGATCTTCGCGCACGATACCTGTCCCAGTACCGGGATGGGCGGGGTCGCTACCGCCTGTCCCTTGTGCTTGGGACAGATTCGTGCACACTGACTTGTTGAGTTCTTGGGGGAGGCCGGCCTTCTCCCTATTATTTAAGCAAGGTTTGTTTGTTTTTTTTGTTGTGTTTTTTTGTTGTTTTTTTGCATTTGTTTTGTTTTTTGTTTGTTTGTTTTTTCTTTAGTTGCACGCTCCTGCGCCGGGGGGACCTCCCCCCGACGCACCAGCTTGCTTCCTTTCCCCCTTTTGGGGTGTTGTTTTTTTTTTTTTCTCTTTAATTTCATTTTAAAGTCGCCTAGAACTAGGCCAGTTTTAATACGGCGACTAATGCCCAAGTAGGCAGTCGCCAGATGAGCTCTTAAAAAAACCCCCCAAAAAACAAGACTAAGGTGGTGCACTTCTGCCACCATCCACGGCTTCACCCCGCCCTGATTCTTTTCTTAATCGGGTGCGCCTGGATGTGGTAGAATCGCATGTTTCGTTGGTCTTGTATTCGATCGACGCCTCACTTGGAAGGCTCATATTCGCAGCCTGAGGGTCTTTTGTACCCGCAACATGGACATTCTCCGTTCCGTGACGTTCAGCGCTTGGGGCCCTGATAGGGCTACTGCCCTACTTTTTTATCGAGCCTTTGTTCGTTCGAAGCTCGACTACGTATGCGAGTTTTATGCATCCGCAGCCGAGCGTTTATTGCGGAAGGTGGATTCGATCCACCACACCGGCCTTTGCCTTGCGACCGGTGCCTTCCGCACTACCCCTATTGAGAGCCATTTGGTCGATACTGGGGAGATGCCACTTGTTCTGCGCCGCGTGCAGTCCATCACTCGCCTGTACGCGCGAGCCTGGCCCCTCCCTCAGTCGCCAATAGCTCTCACTGCATCAGCAGCTGATCTTGATGGTGTCTATGCCGCCGAGAGACGCCAGTCATACCCTAGCCCTTTCGGTTTAGGGCCAGGAAACTCCTTCGAGAGGTAGATATAGCTCTCGGGCCGGTGGCGCCCCTGGTTCTGCCCAGAACGCCACCCTGGAGGGTACCACATTTTGCTATTTTTCGCCACGCCTCTGCTCCCAAAGCTTATACGTCGCCGGCAGTATTGCGTTCAACCTTTTTGGAGCACACCACCTGTCACGCTGGAACCGTGCCAGTTTATACGGATGGCTCCAAGTCCCAAGAGGGGGTCGGCTTCCACGCTGTATCCTCTCTGTTTGAAGTCATCGGTGCTCTGCCAGGCGCTGCGTCTGTCTTCACGGCCGAGCTGGTGGCAATACACCACTAGGTACGGGAGACTACGCGACGTGCCCAGTTCGGAGACCGGATTGTGATCTATAGCGACTCACAAAGTGCTCTTGGGGCATTGTAATCTCCACATCCCCTGATTCGCGATATCTGTGACGCCACGGTTTTAGCGAGCCGGGCAGATGTCGAGATTATCTTCTGCTGGGTTCCTTGACCTGTCGGAATTGCGGGGAATGAGCGTGCCGATGAGGCGCCAAAGAATCTGTGAGGACTCGATGACTGGAACAGCGTTTCGCTCTTCTCACACCGACTACATGGCAGGAATACAGGTAGCTCTCTGGGCCGCTCGGCAAAGAAGATGGGAGACGGTCGAAGGGAACTTAAAGTTGCATGCCATTGTGCCGCGACTGTTCCCATGGACCTATCCCCCAATGCCGCGAGGCTTCAGGTCGCTTTATGTCGTCTCCGAATCGGACACACTCCTGTGACGCATCGCTATTTGATTGAGCGCTCGCCTGCGCCCTAATGCGACGACTGCGTCGTCCCCCAGACTGTTCGGCACATTCTTGTCGAATGTCCCAGTCTGGGTGATCTTCGCGCACGATACTTGTCCCGGTACCGGGATGGGCGGGGTCGCTACCGCCTGTCCCTTGTGCTCGGGACGAGTTCGTGCACATTGCCTTGTTGACTTTTTGGGGGAGGCCAGCCTTCTCCCTTTCATATAACTAGGTTTAGTTGTTTTTGTTATTGTTTTGTTATTTTTATTGTTGTTTCCTGTTCAAATTTTTTAAAATAGCCTAGAACTAGGCTGTTTGTTTATTGCGACTTATGCCTAAGTGGGCAGTCGCAGATAGCTTAAAAAAAAAACCCTTACCACACCTGCTCTCCTCTCCATAGACGTTCTCGCTTCCCAGTGCACGTTCATCCTCTTATAAGCCTTAGTCGAGTGGTCTTGTCTACCGTGAGGTCTCTACCTGCTACAAGGGCAAATATTAGGTACGCAGTGTGCTGGGCCGTCAACTCTGCTCACTTTCCCCCAGTATTCATATCAGGTGGCCTCACTGGCACCATCCTTTATGGTCAAAGTTTCAGGACGATTTTGTCTAAATGTCGCGCTTGGTTGGCAAAGCCCATCAACATTTGACCTGGACTGATTATATGTGGAATGGATCATATTTTGGAATTTCTGATCCAATGGAGACCTCTTAACCTCTTCACTCATATGGAGGTTATAGTATCTACTTTCAATGAGGCCCCCTTTTTAATCAATTCACGGTGACAACTGTAAGCAAGAGTGGGAAAGCGCATTGAGATTTGCTTCCAAGCTTAACCTCGTCCTCCCAAAGTGTCGGGGAGGATGGGTGAAATCGAGGTGACCCTTTGACCAAAGACTTGACTGTGACAAAGATTACCGCGTATGGAATCTGTGATATCTTGGGATGAGGGGCACACGGAGGACCTACCATAAGATAAGGTCCGGGAGGTGACCCAACCCCAGATGGCAGAATTTTCTATGGAGTCCGCCCCCTTTGAAAGCATCTCCTTAGACGGCTTGGGCCCCCGAAGACTCACAAGGAGAGGATGGATCTTGCTGTTGTCCCTCTGACAGCTAAGACCTTGTTCATCTTGGAAAAGATCTTGGTGAAGCCAGCCCATCCAGCATAGGGGCTCTTTCCGGCTGTGGAGAGAAGCGGGTTCATTCCCCTACACTCCTCTCCTAAAAAGAAAAGTAGCAAGAAGAGGACTTAAAGATTCTTCTCATTCCGCGGGAGTTCCGGGGAAGAACGAGTCTGTTCCCGTTTCAGCAATTCACCAAACGACCAGGCCAAGATCGGCACGTCCGGCCCCGAGGCGCTCGCGGGTGGGGGTCCCAGACCAAGATAAAAGTCGGAAGTCCCTTGAGCGGAGCCTCGATTACTTCGGCGCCCCTCATTGGTGGTTTTGAGCCCGCTGGCTTTAAACGCTTTGTGTTTATTCGCCCCACTGATGGGAGCATATTGGCCAAAGTCAACATCATTCATCAAAGGAGAACATTAGCTAGCTTGATTGGTAGAGAACCGGAGATGGCCTGTATCTCGGACGAGAGCTTACTGGCGAATGCGTCGGGCGCTTCCGACACGGCATGATTATGATTAGTGCCCTTCAGATACTTATGGCTCTCTGGTGAGTAGGACGCTGCACTCTTCCATGAACTTTGTGAAAATAGTGGTTTATGCGATGAAAATCGTGGACTACTACTTAGACCACGTGGCAGTCAAGGTCAAAAGTGTAATGATAAAACAGGGAGGGGCCTCGAAACCTACCCCTACAATCTTCGTCACGTTCGACTGCTTCGGCCATATGAAACGTTTCTCTAGATGTTGCAAGTCGGGCTTACCTGAAGTCTGTGTAATTTGCTTCAATGCCCTATCGGGTATGGTCAATTGCGGAGAGCCACTGGCTGCTTCTTCGAAGCATTGTGGTGCGTATCTCCCTGAGAAGGAAATCCTGGCCGTTCAGGCCCATGATCGTCTCTCATTTCGCGAGGTTAAGGACTTGGTCCTGCGCGACGGCGCTGCCTGGCACGTCTTATGCCTCAATGTTAAGAAAGACACCCTCTGCTCCTGGCGCCTCTAGGCCTAAAATCACAGTCTTTTTTGCCCCCATTTAGAACCATTCTGCGAATTCTACTCATCCCGAAAGCTGCCTGGTAAAGCTGGCGGCAAAAAGGGTTCATACTCAACCTTGCCTAGAACCAGGGCTCCCTTCCCCATCCCGCTATGTGATCGTTTCTCTTAAGGCGAAATATCCGCGCCCTTCCACCGAGTCGTTAGACCCACAAGAGGTATCATCACTGATGGTTTCTTGGGTCCCTCTTCTGGAGTTCCTAAAGCTGCTCCCTGAAAGGAGGACAGCATCAAAGGAGCTTCACCTCCTACGCCCCTACCCAAGGCTAGACTAGGTGCCTCGGGACAATAGATCCTCCAAAGCAGGGACCCCCTCCTTCGAAACCTCCTTGCTCGCCACAGGTCTCGTGGTGGAGGGTTGAAAACACTTGCAAAGCAAGCCCAACCTCCCCCGATAAGTTCCCAAAGGCCACACCACCTTCAGCACCTTGTCCGGCCAACAGCGCCCGGAGTTCTGCCTCCGGGAAGCATACGGCCATTCCCGTGAAAGTCTTCTCTTTGAAGAGGGCCCCGCGCCTCCTCCTAACTATACCTGTATGGCGTATTCCTTCTTTGGAATTGCCGCGGACCCCGGGCCAACTGGGATGAGTTGCGGAGGCTGGTCTCGTCCTGCTCCCCATTAGCTATCTTTTTACAGGAGACCATGCTGGGCGTGGGCTCCCTGCCAACCCTCCCGGGGTATAAGGGTTTTTCGACCCCACCACCACGGGATAGGGGCCGAGGGGATGATACATCCGTTTTTCTCTTCGCTTTAGATACCTCCTTTCAGGCAGTAGCTGTGCATCTGCACCTGGATAGGAAGTATAGTGTTATTTCTGCGTACATTCCACTATCAGCCGAATTCGACGTGTGGGACTTCCGCCGCTGCGTGTCACGGTTGTCGAGGCCTTTTCTCTTGCTCGGAGATCTGAACGATAGACACCCACTCTAGGGGAGATTACTCAATTAATCCCAGGGGTTAAGTCCTTGCCGACCTGCTCGACCAGCTGGAGATAGGTGTCGTTAATGTGGATGACTTTACGCATCACTGCCCGAGAACCTCTTAATTTTCCTGTCTCTATCTTTGTGCTCTCCGGATGCATAGCGTGATTTTAGGTGGGGGGTCGATCACCTCCATGCTAGCGATGACTTTCCAATTCAAATATCATTTTCTGGACCGCTGCTGCCCGAGAGCCTGCCCCAGGGGTGTTTGGCGCGGGCATCCGCATTTCAGTAAATGACTGATTTCTTTGTCTCAGTTGATGAGTTTAGGTCGGTAGATGAGGCCGTTGAGTTCTTCAGCAACCTCATCGCCATGGGCTTAACTACTATTACTATTCCTAGAACGTCTGGCCGTTTTGCACGCCGAGCACTCCCGTGGTGGTCAGCTGAGTGTGAGACGGCCCACAAACAGAAGCGTTATGTCTACATGCGCTATAACTGCCGCCCGAACGATTTCACTGTTGGTGAATTTTGTCGAGCTAAGGCTAGGTTTCGGTATATTTCGAAGCACAGCCGCCGCTCTTCTTGGCGGCCATACGTGTCTTCATTTAACCGGAAGACTCCTCTAACCTAGATATGGAAGTGAGTCAAAAGGATTCGGGGCAAGTTTTCGCACGACTCCTATCCCGTTCTCCAAGAGAACGGTACCGCAATCTCGGACCCCGCGTCCTTGGCGGTATCCTTCGCGGACGCTTTCTAGCATGGATGCTGTTCCGCCAGCATCCACTGCGCGCCGTGTTGTTGATGAAGGCCGCTAACTGGACTGTACCCCCAGATGCGGAGAACCCTTCAACGACTGGCTTACTCTGTGTGAGTTTCGTTCCACTCTTGCTTCGGGCGCGGACACCGCCTTGGTTCGGACGATGTCCCATACGCCATGCTTCGACACCTGTGTAAGCGAGGCATGGCCTTAGATTTGTTCAACAGGATCTGGGTAGAAGGTATCCTCTCAGATTCCTGGCGAATCGCTATTGTGCTCGCTTTTCGCAAACCGGGGAGTGATCATTCTACCCAGGCTAGTTTCCACCCAATCTCTCTCTAACCTCCCGCATGTACAAGTTGATGGAGAAATTGGTAAATGTTAGATTAACTTATTTTCTAGATAGCGGAGGTTATCTGTCTTGTGCACAGTGCGTCTTCCGCAAGTTCCACCCCACGTTGGATGCTCGGCTCCGACTCAAAAAGGCCGTCTGTGAGGCCATCCTTCATAGACAGCATTATGCCATGGTGTCTTTTGATTTGGAGAAGGCCTATGATACCGCAGGGCGATACGGCATCATGGAGACTCTCCACACGATGGGGACGCCTCCCAATAAGGGGTGGGAGCTGTGTCACCTTTTGACTTTTTTTTTGTCTAATTTAGAATTTAATATTTTTATTTATATTTTCTGTGAATTTTGATACTTCTTTTTTAATCTTTATAATTCCATTGATTAAAATATAATTAATAGTAGCATATTTTTATTGTAGTTGAATTTACCCTAATCAAAATACTCCCCAGGTGTTTATGCCTTCAGTATTGCACAGCACCTTAAAAATAGTTATTGATATGATATTTTGGGCTGATAACCCAAATGTTTAATGATGGAGTTCCAAAAGAATTTTCATTGTTAAAAAAGAAATTGTCTTATTTAATTACCTAAGCTTCAGGGCCATATTTCGAAGGCAAATTAATCGAGGATATCTCCAATTCATTTTTTAGCATTTTATATGATGAGACAACAAATGCTGAAAACTTTAAAGAATTAAAAATTGGTATTAAATATTTTTCTAGGGCATGCTCTTGCAGCATGTCTTTGTTGAAAAAATTAATGATGCACTTAACAGTGCAAATTTAAAATATGAAAACATCTTTATGTTAACATCTGATGGTCCAAATGTTAATGTAAATTTTTAGAAATATGAATGAAATCATAAAAGACACGCAGCAAGAGCTTACTTGATGTAGGAACATGAAATTTGCATATAGTTAATAATGCCTTCAAAAAAGCTATTCAATCATTTGGTACCGATGGCTCATGCTGTCCACTATTATTGGAAACATTACATAACTTTTTTGATGGATGGTCAGGGCGATGGCAAGATTTTAAACAAATTCAAAATGAATTACAACTGACCAATCACAAGATCTTGAAACATGTGTCCAGTAGATGGCTATCTTTGGAATTGTAAGCAACAGCTATCAGTTTTCTGCCATACAAAAATATTTTTTAACGTATATTCCAGAAATAAAAGAAACTAAGAACTTGATGAGCAACATTTATTATAAAGAAATTGAAAAATGTTAAAAAAAAGTCAACAATTATAGCAGAGATCAAGTTTATTGTAGGCGCATGTGCAATTTTTATTGAATTTAGTAGAAAATTTCATATGTAACCCATTAATTCATCAACTGCATGATGAGTTAATGAATGTTGCCAATAAAATATCAAGCAGGATATTCAAACCTCTTCCCTTATGGCTCTGAAGATATAAAAAAACTTATAAATGAATGGGAAACCAGTGCTTTACTTTTGAAACATAATGTGATTTGTAAAGTGCCATTGAAAGTGAGTATAACAGCCTGCCTGAGGAAAAACAAGAAGATTTAAAAAAAAAAAATTGCCCTTGTTTTTATAAAAAGGGTTTATTGTACCTACTGAATAAATCCTCATTAAATAGCAATTTTGTAAAACGGTTCAGATGCCTAAATCCTGTTGACATAAAAAATAACCAGAAACGCGACCGTTTCTGAGACCGGATTGTAATCTATAGCAACTCACAAAGCGCACTGAGTGCTCTTGTGCCATTGGAATCTCCGCATCCCTTGGTGCGCGATATCCGTGACGCCACGTTTTCGGCGAGTTGGCGGATGTCAAGATTATCTTGTACTGGGTTCCTAGACATGTAGGAATTGCGGGGAATGAGCGCGCTGATGATGGCGCCAGAGTCCACGAGGACTGGGCGACCAGACCAGCGTTTCGCTTTTTCTCACACTGATTACATTGCTGGAATATGGGCGGCTTGGCAAAGAAGATGGGAACTTAAGGATGCGGGCCATTGCGCTGCGACTGTTTCCATGGACCTACCCCTCCATGCCACGACGGTTTCAGGCTGCTTTCTGTCTTCTCTGAATTGGACACTCGCGAGACGCACCGTCATTGGATGGAGCGCTCTCCAGAAGCTTATTGTGACTACTGCGTTGTCCCCCAGACTGATTGGCACATTCCTCAGGTTGTCTACTGCCCTTGAAATCTTTGAACTCCTTGGAAAGCCCTTGAATTTATTTTTTGCCTTTGAAATCCTTGAAAAGCCCTTGAATTTGCTGAAAAAGGTAGATTGTCGTTGCACTCAAAAAATAAATAATGAGTGATTGTTCAAATGATTTTTCAAATTCACTATTTATATACTTTTTAATGTCTATTAGGAAAATAGTAATATTTAAATTAATATACTCACTAATGTGAGTAAATATATGTATTCTTTGGATGCATTGTATTTTATGATGGATGCTCGCAGGGAGAACTCACCAAACCCCCCTTTATATATATTGATTGGTCACAAGCATAAGAAATATAGTGTTCAAAATGGCAGGCAAGAAAGGTCCAGCAGCGCTAAAATTCACGTGTGCCACATGTAATGAGGACAAGTGGTGCGTTGACTTCCCGGAGGGCTGCTATGCGAAATGCCACCCAGGCAGTGTATGCACCACTTGCATCTTAAAGAAGGAAGTGGAAGAAGTAGTGTCCTACTACAGGGAAAGGACTAAAGACCTCGAAAAGAAAATCGAGAGGCTCAAGGAGGGGCACTCCCACCAGATCTGCAGGCTCGAAGAGAAGTTAAACGAGCTCTCGAGTCCTGTGGCAAACACTGCCTCTGCAGAGAGGCCGGGCCCGAATGTGGCAGAAACGCCAAAAGGAAAAAAGAAAAACATGAAAAAGGCAAAAAAGAAAGAGGAAGAGAGAGAGATAGAAATAGAAGAAGAAAAGGTAGAAGTTATTGAAAAGGATGACAAGGAAGAAGAAGAGGAAGAAAAAAAGGACTGAAAGACCATGACGGAGAAGAGAGAGGAATCGGAGAGCTTGACTCAGAAAATAAAGACTCCGAGCTCAGCAGGCAAATATGCCAGGGTCAGCCTTGTGGGTGATTCTCAGGCACGGGGCCTGCAGCCCCTGCTAGCGGCCCGCCTTCGCACCAGCGTTAAGGTGAGCTGCCTCCCAGGCTGTGGGAATAAGCAGGTAAGAGCTGAGGCTGAGAAGTCTCAGATTTCTGAGACTTCAATCGTTGCCCTTATGGTTATTGGCAACGACCTCTACCTCAGACGAGGTAGGGTAGGCCCTACAGGCGAGATTATGAATATAGTTATGGGCGCTGTCGACGACTGGATTGAAAACCCGAAGACGCGTCGTGGTGGGGATGCTTCCGAGGTGGGGTCCAAGCCGGACTGCCCACGTGAGGAACATTGTCGCTAAACCGGCGCCTTGCAGACCTCTGTACGGCGGAGGGTGTCTTTTTTGTCGACCCCTACGCCGTATTCTATGGTAGAAAAGACCTCTACCAAAGGGATGGGGTGCACCTCTCCTTTAAGGGCAAGGCTTTCCTAGCCAACCTCATCCAGGATGTCGTGGAGCGCACCCAAAGGAGTCTCCGGCTCATTGGGAAGGCGGACGTATGCCAGTATGCCCGAGTCACTCCCCAAACAACCTTCTCGGAGGTTGTAAAAAATGGTGCCACCGCGACAACCAAGAAGCCGATAAACGGAAGAGTATAGGGGGTCCTACATTAGGGGACTCCCTGAAAGTTCTTCTGTTCAATGCGAGGTCAATCAGGAAAAAGTTTCCTGAGCTCCGTGGCCTCGTAGCGACGGACGAACACGAAATGGTAGCCATAACAGAATCGTGAATAAAAACCTCAAGCCGAGACTTTGAAAGCGAATTCACGGTTCCTGGCTACCAACTCTTCCACAAAGATAGGCCAGACAGAGAAGGGGCGGTATAATGTTGTATGTCAAGGATACAATCAAATCTACGAACTCCAATATTATATCCGATCACGAGCTCCTAGGCGTTGACCTAGAGATAGGTCCTGTCAGATACAGGACCCTGGTGCTTTACAGACCCCCTTCCCAACCCGTTGAGAAGGACAGAGAACTGTACCAGCTGCTGGGTGAGCTGGTTCAAGGCAGACTTTGCATTGGTATAGGCGACTTCAACAGACAAGTTGACTGGGAAACCAGAGCAGCCTGTGGCGAGAGCGCGCTACTCCTGGAGTTCGCCAACAACGAGTTTCTCACTCAATGGGTCAGAGAACCGACAAGAGGAGACAATATCCTCGACTTGGTCTTCACCACTGAGGATGATATCGTTGAGGATCTCTCTGTACGTGAAGAGCTCGGTGGCAGTGATCACCAGCTAATTAGATTTAGCGTCAAGATCCCGAAGGTAAGGTCTGTTGCCAGTCAATCAAGCGAACTTGACTTGAGAAGAGCAGACTTTGCAAGCCTTCGTGCTGGGCTGACTGATGTAAGGCTAGTGGTATGCGAAGATGTTGAGGATTCGTGGAACAATTTCAAAAATAAGTTCATGAGTCTTCAATCAAGTTGCATCCCTCTGAAATGCCTCCGTCGGTCTTCTGTTCAACCAAAGTGGTTTAATCGAGAAATCGGCCAACTGCTTAGGGAGAAGAGAAATGCGTACCGGCGATCGAAGATCTCGGGGTGCCTTTGACGAGTACCAGAGGCTAGCCAGAAGTGAAGTCCAGCATCAGGGCGGCTAAGCTGTCTGAGGAAATCCGAGTGGCGAGACTCTGCAAGGAGAATCCCAAGGAGTTCTTCGGCTATGTAAATAGCCGTAAACCAATCCATCGTAGGATTGGGCTCTTAGTAGACGAGGAGGGTGCATTAACTCACTCAGCTGTAGAAAATGCTAACTTTTCATCAGTGTTTACTAGAGTGTGGTCTTATCCCCCAGCCCACGGATTCCTACTCGGATGGGGGGGTGGGGTAAAGCTTGAGGTACTGGACTTCACCGAAGGAGAAATAAAGAAAAAGATCGCTGACCTAAAGACGAATAAGTCCCCCGGACCTGACGGGTTTCTATCCAAGGTGTTGAAGGAAGTGTGCGATGAAGTATCACGACATCTGTGCGCTATCTTTAACATGTCAATCCGGACCGGATGCGTTCCTAAAGAGTGGCGTGAGGCGGAGGTGACTCCGATCTTCAAGAAAGGAGACCCCAGCCATCCGTCAAACTACCGACCCATCAGTTTGACTTCGATAGTCGGTAAACTCATGGAAAGCATGCTAGTGGACAAAATGACGTCGTATTTAGAGTCAAACCTGCTACTGAGAAGTTCCCAACACGGTGTCCGAAGGCAACAGTCATGCCTGACGAACCTTGTGGAATTCTTCCACTTCGTGTTAAGTCAGCATGATTGGGATAAAGCGGTGGATGTTGTGTACCTTAACTTCCAAAAGGCCTTTGATAAGGTACCACACGGCCGCCTTTTCAGGAAAGTGCGTGCACAGGGCATAGAAGGCAACGTAGCAGGTTGGATAGAGAGCTGGTTAAGTGACAGATGGCAACGAGTAGTGGTGAATGGACGGGACTCTGAATGGGCGCCCGTATCTAGCGGTGTCCCTCAAGGTTCCGTGAGAAGGACTTAGGTGTTTCTATCACTAGCGACCTCAAGTTCTCGAAACAGTGCATCGAGGCAGAGAAGGAAGCCCAAAGGATGTTAGTCTACATAAAGCGCCAGTTTGGATACCGTAACAAGGAGATAGTACTTTGTCTGTACAATTCCCTCGTTCGGCCGCACCTAGAGTATGCCGTACAATTTTGGAGTCCTTCGTTTCGAAAGGACATCGCAAGGTTGGAACGCGTAAAAGCTAGGGCAACAAAACTGATTCCCTCTATCTGACATAAAAGTTATGAGGATAGACTAAGGAAATTAGATCTGTTCTCGCTGGAAACCCGTAGACTGCGTAGTCAGCTCATCGAAGTTTTCAAAATACTTTGAGGGTTCGACAATGTTGAAACTGGGATATTTTCACACTGAGTAAGAACAGATTTTTTTAAATTTATTTTATAGAGCCCATCTGGCAACTGCCCACATGGGCATAAGTCGCCGAAAAACACGACAGTTTAGAACTAGGCTACTTTAAAATAAAAATATGAAAACATAACAATGATATAAATTGGAAAAACTTAAAAATCAGGAAGCAATCTCCGGCAGCGGGGGGAGGTCCCCCTCACTCCGGGGCAGGAGAGTGCAACCTACAAACAAAAACAAAAAACAACGGTAAATTTAGGTAAGAAGCCCGGCCCCTCCCCCCCAAAAGCCAAAAAGTCAATGTACACGAATCCATCCCGAGTAAAAGGGACGGGCGGTAGCGACCCCGCCCATCCCGGTACCGGGACAGGTATCGTGCGCGAAGATCACCCAGACTGGGACATTCGACAAGAATGTGCCGAAAAGCCTGGGGAACGACGCAGTCGTCAGAATAGGGAGCAGGCGAGCGCTCCATCAAATGGCGATGCGTCACACGAGTGTGTCCGATTCAGAGACGACAGACAGCAACCTTAAGCCGCCGCGGCATTAGGGAATAGGTCCATGGGAACAGTCGCGGCGCAATGGCACGCAACTTTAAGTTCCCTTCGATCGTCTCCCATCTTCTTTGCCAAGCAGTCCGAAGAGCTGCCCGTATTCCTGCCATGTAGTCGGTGTGAGGAAGAGCGAAACGCTGGTTCGGTCGCAGAGTCCTCGCGGACTCTTTGGCACCCTCATCGGCGCTCTCATTCCCCGCAATTCCTACATGTGCAGGAACCCAGCAGAAGATAATCTCGACATCTGCCCGGCTCGCCAAAACCGTGGCGTCACGGATTTCGCGAACCAAGGGATGCGGAGATTCCAATGCCCCGAAAGCACTCAGGGCACTTTGTGAGTCGCTATAGATCACAATCCGGTCTCCGAACAGGGCACGTCGGGTAATCACCCGTACCGAGTGGTGTATTGCCACCAGCTCGGCCGTGAAGACAGACGCAGAGCCCCGCTTACTTCAAACAGGGGATGCGGAGTGGGAGCCGACCCCCTCTTGGGACTTGGAGCCATCCATATACACTGGCACGGTTCCAGCGTCACACGAGGTGTGCTCCAAAAAGGTCGAACTCAATACTCCCGTCGCTGTATAAGCTTTGGGAGCAGAGGCGTGGCGAAAAATAGCCAAATTTGGTACCCTCCAGGGTGGCGTCCTGGGCAGAACCAGGGACGCCACTGGCCCGAGAGCTATATCTAGCTCTCGAAGGAGTTTCCTGGCCCTAAACCCAAAGGGCTTAGGGTATGACTGGCGTCTCTCGGCGGCATAGGTACCGTCGAGATCAGCTGCGGATGCAGTGAGAGCTGTTGGCGACTGAGGAAGGCGCCGTGCTCGCGCGTAGAGGCGAGTGATGCACTGCACGCGGCGCAGAGCGAGTGGCATCTCCCCAGCATCGACCAACAGGCTCTAAATGGGGGAAGTGCGGAAGGCACCGGTCGCAAGGTGGAGGCCGGTGTGGTAGATCGAATCCACCTTCCGCAATAAACGCTCGGCTGCGGATGCATAAAACTCGCATCCGTAGTCGAGCTTCGAGCGAACAAAGGATCGATACAAAAGTAAGGCGGTAGTCCTATCAGCGCCCCAAGAGCTGAACGTCACGGAACGGAGAATGTCCATGGCGCGGGTACAAGAGACCCTAAGGCTGCGAATATGAGCCTCCCAGGTGAGGCGTCGGTCGAGACAAGACCAAGGAAACGAGGTGACTCAACCACATCCAGGCGCACCCCATTAAGAAACATCTGGGTCGGGGTAGAACCGTGGATGGCGGCAGAAGTGCACCACCTTAGTCTTGGCCAAAGAAAACAGAAATATGTGCGCTTCGGCATAGCGAAATACGCGGTTCAATGCCTGTTGGAGTCGACGCTCCAGAGTTAGACACTGGGCCGCGCCAAAAGAGATCGAAAGGTCGTCCACGTAGAGCGTAGCGAGAAAATCTTCTGACAGCACCGAGGTGATTCCGTTAGTGCCCAGGGCAAAGAGTGTGACACTGAGGACACTTCCCTGCCGGACACCCTCTTCCTGTTCTTTTGGGCCGGAGAGAGCTCCCCCCCCTCGTACGCGGAATCGACGATCTCGCAAAAATTCAGATATAAAGACTGGGAGGCGAGCACAGTAGCGATTCGCCAGGAGTCTGGGAGAAGACCCTCCAACCAGATCCTGTTGAACAAATCTAACAGAAAGGCCATGCCTCGCTCACCGAAGTGTCTAAGCATAGCGTACGGGACATTGTCCGGACCACTGGCGGTGTCCGCGCACGAAGCGAGCGGAGCGCAACACACACAGTAAACTTGTCGTTCAAGGGTTCTCCGCCTCTGGAGGTAAAGTCCAGCCGGCGGCCTTCCGCGACATGACGACGTGCATTGAATGCTGGCGGAGCAGCATCACGGCTAGAGTATTGCGCAAAAAGCGGTCGCTAAGGATTCCGCCACGGACGCGGGCTCCGAGATTACGGTCCCATTCTCCTGAAGAACGGGAGCGGGTTCCTGCAATAACTTGCCCTGAATTCTTTTGACTCGCTTCTACACCTCAGCTAAAGGGATCTTTTCCGTAAAGTGAAGACACGTATGCCCGCCAAGAAGAGCAAGGGCGTGCTTTGAAATATACCGGAACCTAGCCCTAGCCCGACGAAATTCAGCGACAGTGAAATCGTTCGGGCAGCGCTTATAGCGTATGTAGGCATAACGCTTCTGTTTCAGGGCCGACCACCATGGGAGTGGTCGGCGTGCAAAACGGCCAGACGTCCTAGTCAGGCCCACGGCGATAAGGTTGCCGGATAAGATCTCAACGGCCTCATATACCGACCTAAACTCCTTGACTGAGATAGAGAATTCAGTCATTTCCTGAAATGCAGGCCAACGTGCCCGCGCCAAACACCACCGAGGTGGGCTATCAGGCCGCAGTTGCCCTGAAAATGATATTGGAGTGGGAAAGTGATCACTACCATGAAGGTCGACCACCCCCCAGTCAAAATCAGGCTGTGTATCCGAAGAGCACAAAGATAGATCAAGGCAAGAAAATGAAGCGGTTCTCGGACAGTGATGCGTAAACTCATCCACGTTTAGGACACCTATCTCAAACTCTTCGATCAGATAGGCAAGGATCTGTCCCCTGGGATTTATTGAGTAATCTCCCCAGAGAGGATGCCTGCCGTTCAGATCTCCAAGCAAGAGAAGGGCCTGGGCAACCGTGCCACGACGCGGTGGAAGTCCCCCGCGTCGAAATCAGCTGACGGTGGAATGTACGTAGAAATGAATGTATACCTCCTATCCAGGTGCAGCTGCACAGCCACTGCCTGAAAGGAGGTATCTAAAGAGAAAGGAAGAATGGAGACATCATGCCGGGTGTAAACCGCGCATCCCCCAGCACGGCCATCCCGCGGTGGTGGGGTCGCAAGACCCTTGTACCCCAGGAGGGCGGGCAGGGGGCACGCGCCTAGCATGGTCTCCTGCAAAAAGATAGCTAACGGGGAATGAGACGAGACGAGCCTCTGCAGCTGCTCCTAGTTGGCCCAGAGTCCACGGCAATTCCATTGAAGGAATATGCCCTCCAGGCCTAGCTCGGAGGAGACGCGGGGGCCCTCCTCGAATTGAAGACCCTCACGTGAATGGCCGTACGCTTCCCGGAGGCAGAACCACGGGCGCTGTTTGCTGGACAACGCGTTGAAGGCACTGTCGCCTTCGAGGACTTATTGTGGAGGTTGGGCTTCCCATGCGAGTCTTTTCCTCCCTCCGCCTCGAAACCTTAGGCGGGCGTGGCGGTTTTGGAGGCGGGGGAGCCCTCTTTTCGAGGAACCACCGTCTCCGAGCACCTCGCTCCACCTCTAGGCGTGGGCGAAGGAGCCGAAGCTCCTTTGTTGCTGTCCTCCTTTCGGGGTACAGCTTTAGGAACCCCCTGTGAGTCTAACGACTCGGTGGAAGCACGTGGCCATTTTGCCTTACGAGAAACGGTTACGCTGGGAGGAAGATGGGGGAGCCCTGGTTGTAGCCGGGGCTTGGTGTGATTTTTTTTTTTTTTTTTTTTTAAGAGCTCATCTGGCGCCTGCCTACTTGGGCATTAGTCGCCGTATTAAAACTTGCCTAGTTCTAGGCTACTTTAAAATAAAATTAAAGAGAGAAAAAAACAACAACACCCCAAAAGGGGGAAAGGAAGCAAACTGGTGCGTCGGGGAGAGGTCCCCCCGGCGCAGGAGCGTGCAACTAAAGGAAAAAAAAACAAACAAAAAACAAAACAAAAAAAAAATAAATGCAAAAAAACAACAAAACAAAACAAAAAAACAAACAAACCTTGCTTAAATAAAAGGGAGAAGGCCGGCCTCCCCCAAGAAGTCAACAAGTCCACAAGTCAATGTGCACGAATCTGTCCCGAGCACAAGGGACAGGCGGTAGCGACCCCGCCCATCCCGGTACTGGGACAGGTATCGTGCGCGAAGATCACCCAGACTGGGACATTCGACAAGAATATGCCGAACAGTCTGGTGGACGACGCAGTCGTTGCAATAGGGCGCAGGCGAGCGCTCCATCAGATAGCGATGCGTCACACGAGTGTGTCTGATTCGGAGACGACAGAAAGCAACCTGAAGCCACCGCGGCATTGGAAAATAGGTCCATGGGAACAGTCGCGGCGCAATGGCACGCAACTTTAAGTTCCCTTCGACCGTCTCCCATCTTCTTTGCCAAGCAGTCCGAAGAGCTGCCCGTATTCCTGCCAGGTAGTCGGTGTGAGGAAGAGCGAAACGCTGGTCGGGTCGCAGAGTCCTCGCGGACTCTTTGGCGCCCTCATCGGCGCGCTAATTCCCCACAATTTCTACATGTCCAGGAACCCAGCAGAAGATAATCTCGACATCTGCCCGGCTCGCCAAAACCGTGGCGTCACGGATATCGCGAACCAGGGGATGCGGAGATTCCAATGCCCCGAGAGCACTCAGGGCGCTTTGTGAGTAGCTATAGATCACAATCCGGTCACCGAACCGGGCACGTCGCGTAATCTCCCGTACCGAGTGGTGTATTGCCACCAGCTCGGCCGTGAAGACAGACGCAGTGCCTGGTAGAGCCCCGCTGACTTCAAACAGAGGGGATACGGCGTGGAAGCCGACCCCCTCATGGGACTTGGAGCCATCCGTATACACTGGCACGGTACCAGCGTGACACGATGTGTGCTCCAAAAAGGTCGAACGCAATACTCCCGGCGCAGTACAAGCTTTGGGAGCAGAGGCGTGGCGAAAAATAGCCAAATGTGGTACCCTCCAGGGTGGCGTCCTGGGCAGAACCATGGGCGCCACCGCCCGAGAGCTATATCTACCTCTCGAAGGAGTTTCCTGGCCCTAAACCCAAAGGGCTTAGGGTATGACTGGCGTCACTCTGCGGCATAGGCACCATCGAGATCAGCTGCGGATGCAGTGAGAGCTGTTGGCGACTGAGGAAGGCGCCGTGCTCGCGCGTAGAGGCGAGTGATGCACTGCACGCGGCGCAGAGCGAGTGGCATCTCCCCAGCATCGACCAACAGGCTCTAAATGGGGGAAGTGCGGAAGGCACCGGTCGCAAGGTGGAGGCCGGTGTGGTAGATCGAATCCACCTTCCGCAATAAACGCTCGGCTGCGGATGCATAAAACTCGCATCCGTAGTCGAGCTTCGAGCGAACAAAGGATCGATACAAAAGTAAGGCGGTAGTCCTATCAGCGCCCCAAGAGCTGAACGTCACGGAACGGAGAATGTCCATGGCGCGGGTACAAGAGACCCTAAGGCTGCGAATATGAGCCTCCCAGGTGAGGCGTCGGTCGAGACAAGACCAAGGAAACGAGGTGACTCAACCACATCCAGGCGCACCCCATTAAGAAACATCTGGGTCGGGGTAGAACCGTGGATGGCGGCAGAAGTGCACCACCTTAGTCTTGGCCAAAGAAAACAGAAATATGTGCGCTTCGGCATAGCGAAATACGCGGTTCAATGCCTGTTGGAGTCGACGCTCCAGAGTTAGACACTGGGCCGCGCCAAAAGAGATCGAAAGGTCGTCCACGTAGAGCGTAGCGAGAAAATCTTCTGACAGCACCGAGGTGATTCCGTTAGTGCCCAGGGCAAAGAGTGTGACACTGAGGACACTTCCCTGCCGGACACCCTCTTCCTGCTCCTTTGGGGCAGAGAGGGCTCCCCCCACCCGTACGCGGAATCGACGCTCTTGCAAAAATTCAGATATAAACATTGGGAGGCGTCTCCTCGCCCCCATCGTGTGGAGAGTCTCCATGATACCGTATCGCCATGCGGTATCATAGGCCTTCTCCAGATCAAAAAACACCGTGGCGTAGTGCTGTCTACGAAGAAAGGCCTCGCAGACGGCACTTTCCAGTCGGAGCAGAGCATCCGACGTGGAGTGAAACTTACGGAAGCCGCACTGTGCAGAAAACAGATGGCCTCCGCTGTCCAGGAAATAGGCTAATCTAACATTTACCAATTTCTCCATCAACTTGCTGACGCAAGAGGTTAGAGAGATTGGGCGGAAACCGGTCAGAGTAGAGTGATCTCTCCCCGGCTTGCGAAAGGCGAGCACAGTAGCGATTCGCCAGGAGTCTGGGAGAAGACCTTCCACCCAGATCCTGTTGAACAGATCTAACAGAAAGGCCATGCCTCGCTCACCCAGGTGTCGAAGCATGGCGTACAGGACATCGTCCGGACCATGGGCGGTGTCCGCGCACGAAGCGAGAGCCGAACGCAACTCACTCACAGTAAACTTGTCGTTGAAGGGTTCTCCGCCTCTGGAGGTAAAGTCCAGCCGGCGGCCTTCCGCGACATCACGACGTGCATTGAATGCTGGCGGAGCAGCATCACGGCTAGAGAATGCGGAGAAAGCGTTCGCTAAGGATTCCGCCACGGACGCGGGGTCCGAGATTGCGGTCCCATTCTCCTGGAAAACGGGAGGGGGGTCCTGCGAGAACTTGCCCCGAATCCTTTTGACTCGCTTCCACACCTCAGCTAAAGGGGTCTTCCCGTTAAGTGAAGACACGTATGCCCGCCAAGAAGAGCGGCGGGCGTGCTTCGAAATAGAACGGAACCTAGCCCTAGCCCGACGAAATTCAGCGACAGTGAAATCGTTCGGGCGGCGCCTATAGCGCATGTACGCATAACGCTTCTGTTTGAGGGTCGTCTCACACTCGGCTGACCACCATAGGAGTGGTCGGCGTGCAAAACGGCCAGACGTCCTAGGAATAGTAGTCAGACCCACGGCGATGAGGTTGCCGGAGAAGAACTCAACGGCCTCATCTACCGACCCTAACTCCTCGACTAAGATAGAGAATTCAGTTATTTCCTGAAATGCAGGCCACCGCGCCCGCGCCAAGCACCACCGAGGTGGTCTCTCAGGCGGCAGTTGCCCTGAAAATGATATTTGAATGGGAAAGTGATCACTACCATGGAGGTCATCGACCACCCCCCAATCAAAATCAGGCTGTGCATCCGAAGAGCACAAAGATAGGTCAAGGCAAGAAAATGAAGCGGTTCTCGGACAGTGATGCGTAAACTCATCCACGTTTAGGACACCTATCTCAAGCTCTTCGATCAGATCGGCAAGGACTTGTCCCCTGGGATTTATGCAGTAATCTCCCCAGAGAGGATGCCTGCCGTTCAGATCTCCAAGCAAGAGATGGGGCCTCGGCAACCATGCCACAACGCGGCGGAAGTCCCCCGCGTCGAAGTCAGCTGACGGTGGAATGTACGCAGAAATGATAGTATACCTCCTATCCAGGTGCAGCTGCACAGCCACTGCCTGAAAGGAGGTATCTAAAGAGAAAGGAAGAACGGAGACATCATGCCGGGTGTAAACCGCGCATCCCCCAGCCCGGCCATCCCGCGGTAGTGGGGTCGCAAGAACCTTATACCCCGGGAGGGCAGGCAGGGGGCACGCGCCTAGCATGGTCTCCTGCAAAAAAATAGCTAACGGGGAACGGGACGAGGCGAGCCTCCGCAGGTCCTCCCAGTTGGCCCGGAGTCCACGGCAATTCCATTGAAGGAATATGCCCTCCAGGCCTAGCTCGGAGGAGACGCGGGGGCCCTCCTCGAATTGAAGACCCTCACGGGAATAGTCGTACGCTTCTTGGGGGCAGAACCCCGGGCGCTGTTGGCCGGACAAAGCGCTGGAGGCGCTGTCGCCTTCGAGGACTTATTGGGGGAGGTTGGGCTCACCATGCGAGTCTTTTCCTCCCTCCGCCTCGAAACCTTAGGCGGGCGCTGCGGCTTCGGAGGCGGGGGGCCCTCTTTTCGAGGAACCACCGTCTCCGAGCCACTCGCTCCACCTCGGGGCGTGGGCGAAGGAGCCGAAGCTCCTTTGTTGCTGTCCTTCTTTCGGGGGACAGCTTTAGGAACCCCCGAAGATGGCCGAGCGACCATCTTCAGGGGCTGTTGCCTCCTGTGAGTCTAACGACTCGGTGGAGGTGCGTGGCCGTTTCGCCTTGCGGGAAACGGTCACGCTGGGGGAAGAGGGGGGAGCCCTGGTTTTAGCCAGGGCTGGGTATGAACCCTTTTTGCCGCCAGCTTTACCAGGGGAGCGCTTGGGTTGGGTAGAGCCCGCAGAAGGGCTCCGAATGGGCGCGAAAACAACCGTGCTCGTTGGCCTGGATGGGCCAGGAGCAGAGGGTGCCTTTCGAACTACTGAGGCATATGACGTCCCAGGCAGAGCTGGGCGCGCCAGGACCAAGTCCTTAGCCTCGCGGAATGAGAGTCTATCCTGGGCCTGAACGGCCAGGATTTCTTTCTCCAGGAGATATGCACCACATTGCTTCGAAGAAGCAGGGTGCGGCTCTCCGCAATTGACACACTTGGCCACACACGATTTGGACTTATCGTGTGCGACCTTGGAACAATTTACACAGACTTCGGGTGACCCCGACTTTGCACGTCTACATGAGCGATTCGTATGGCCGAAGCGGTGACAGTAATAGCACCGCCGCGGCAGTGGCACGAATGCCTTCACGCGGTAGCGGTACCAACCGGCACGCACCGACTCAGGGAGCTTGTCACAGTCGAACGTGACGAAGAGTGTAGGGGTGGGTCTCGAAGCCCCTCCCGGTTTTCTCATCACACGTTCGACCTTGACCGCCCCATGGTCGGCCAGTTCTAGGGTGATGTCCTCAATGGAGTAGTCAACGAGTTCCCTCGCATAAACTACTCCTTTCACAAAGTTCATGGTAGAGTGCGGCGTCACACTCACCGGGTTGCCATGAAGTGTCCGAAGAGCACTTATCTTGGCCGCCTCGGCGGGATTCGCCGCATTCGCCAGAAGGCTGCCGTCCGAGAAACGGGTCACCTTCGGCTCTCTACCAATTGCACTAGCTAATCCTCTCCTCTGATGGATCATGTTACCCTTGGACAAAATGGTGCCATCAGTGGAGCGAATAACGAGGAAGCGTTTGAAGCCAGCGGGCTCGAAAACGCCAGGTAATCTCTGAATGAGGGGCCTCGATGTCATCCAGGCTCCGCCCTGTGCACTCTTGGTGTTAGTCTTGGTCAGGGGCTCCGCACACGAGGGGGTAGAAGGGCCGGATGTGCCAATCTTGGCTTGGTCGCCTACCAAAGTGGTAGCAGACCCATCCGTCCCCGCAGCCCCCGCGGATGGAGAGGAGCCCCGAGTCTTTTTCGTCTTTTTAGTCTTCTTTGTCTTTTTCTTTTTTGGAGAGGAGGGCGGGGAATGAACCCGCTTTTCACCTCCGCCGGCAGAAGCCCCTAGGCCAGATGGACCGGCCTCAGCCAGGACCCACTCCGAAATAGAGAAGGTCATGGTTGTCGTAGGGGCACCTGTCGGAGGAGATCCCTCCCCTCCTTTTACTGCCTCGGAGCCCTCAGCCATTTGAGGAGGACCTTGCATAGGGGCGGATTCGGGTTCGGTGCTTGGCGCCGAGCCCGAATTCTCCCCCATGGAAGGCCCTACCGTCTGAGGCTGGGTCTCCTCAAGTACCATGTTTATCACAGGAGGGGCCTCGAGTTAGCCATCCCCTCCCAGGACATCGCTGGTCCCCTTGGCAGTGTCGCCAGTCTTGTGTGGGGAGGCACAGGCCTTGACCCCAGCAAGGTTTAAAATTCTTGCCAGCAGGTCTTTTGAGGGAAGCGACCGAAGGGGCCTGGCTTTCCTCTCCCCCCTAAGGGGGTTTGCCCTACCGAGCCGCTTTGATGGGGAGCGGCTGGCTAAGGGCTGCCTGCTGGCTTTCTTGGCAGTCCCCTTGGAAAGAAAAGAGGGGACTGCCGCTGGGAAAAGGGAGGTGCCCGAAAGCACCTCCAGAGAAGGGGGTGAGGGGGAGTCCCCGGCACCCTTAGGCGAAGGAAAGGAGTAAGCCTCCTCTCCGGTTAGAGAAATATGGAGGGTCCCCTGTGCAAGCACAGGGAGGGGGCCTCCATTTTTTTGCTGGAGCTGCCCGAGGGCGGCTCCGTCGATGAGCAAGGGGGAGTTAAAGGGGTTTTAGGTTTTATTGATTCATCCATGGGCATGGTGACCCTATTTTTGCCACGGGACTCAATAGCTCATCACCTCTTGCAGTTTCCCGCACTGCAAGAGGTGCTTACAAGCCCGGCCCCACCATTTGGGACCACCCCTCCCGCCTGGTGGCCTGGCAGTCCATCGGCATGGCGGCTCCACCTTAGACACGGCGTATAAATGATAGATTTTGAAGACGAGAGGAAAAGGGATGTGAGGAAGGTATGGGTGGGGATGAAGCAGGTAGTTAAAAACCAGCCACCCCAGACCGGAGCTCAGGGGTTAGGGAACATTGTCCCCCACCCCCTCAGCCCCGATGCGGGACGGTTGGCTGAAAGGAAGGTCAGCATCTACCCTGTGAAATTAGAGGCTGACCAGAGAAAGTTGTGTGAAAAGAGAGGAAACAAGTGTTTTGAAGGAAGGAAGAGAGGCTAAGCTGGGGCCGGACGAAGTGCTGAGTCCCATCAGCACGGCAGCCAGGATGGCAAATCGCCGCGCCCCTTACGAAGGGGGCTTGGTGTGAACCCTTTTTGCCGCCAGCTTTATCAGGAAGGTGCCAGGGTTTAGTAGAGCCCGCAGAAGGGCTCCGAATGGGCGCGTTTACAACCGTGCTTGTTGGCCTGGATGAGCCAGGTGCAGATTGTGCCTTTCTAACTATTGAAGCATATGACGTCCCAGACAGAGCCGGGCCGCAAGGACCAAGTCCTTAGTCTCGCGGAATGAGAGTCGATCCTGGGCTTGAAATGCCAGGATTTCTTTCTCAACGAGATAACCACCACATTGCTTCGAAGAAGCAGGGTCCGGCTCTTCGCAATTGACACACTTGGCCACACACGATGAAGACTTATCGTGTGTGGGCTTGGATCAATTTACACAGACTTCGGGTGACCCCGACTTTGCACGTCTACAAGAACGATTTGTATGGCCGAAGCGGTGGCAGTAATAGCACCGCCGTGGCAGTGGCACGAATGCCTTCACGCGATATCGGTACCAACCGACACGCACCGACTCAGGGAGCTTGTCACAGTCGAACGTGACGAAGTGTAGGGGTTGGTCTCGAGGCCCCTTCCTGTTTTCTCATCACACGTTCGACCTTGACCGCCCCATGGTCGGCCAGCTCTAAGGTGATGTCCTCAATGGAGTAGTCAACGAGTTCCCTCGCATAAACTACTCCTTTCACTTCACAAAGGTCATGGTAGAGTACGACGTCACACTCACCGGGTTGCCATGAAGTGTCCGAAGAGCACTTATCTTGGCCGTCTCGGCGGGATTCGCCGCATTCGCCCGAAGGCTCCCGTCCGAGAAACGGGTCACCTTCGGCTCTCTGCCAATTGCACTAGCTAATCCTCTCCTATGATGGATCATGTTTCCCTTGGCCAACATGGTGCCATTAGTGAAGCGAATAACGAGGAAGCGTTTGAAGCCAGCGGGATCGAAAACGCCAGGTAACCTCTGAATTAGGGGCCCCGATGTCATTGATGCTCCGCCTGTGCACTTTTCGTCTGTCATTATCAGGGGCTCCGCACCCGAAGGGGGGGGGCAGAGGGGCCGGATGTGCCTATCTTGGCTTGGTCGCTTGCCAAAGTGGCAGCAGACCCATCCGTCTCCGCAACCCCCGCGGATGGAGAAGAGCCCCGAGTTATTTTAGTCTTGTCTTTTTCTTGTTTTTAGGAGATGAGGGCGGGGAATGAACCCGCTTCTCACCTCCGCCGGCAGAAGCCCCTAGGCTAGATGGACCAGCCTCAGCCAGGGCCTTCTCCGAAATGGAGAAGGTCCTGGTGGACGCAGGGGCACCGTCCAGACGAGATCCCTCCCCTCCTTGTACTGCCTCAGAAACCATAGCCGTTTGAGGAGGACCTTGCATAGGGGCGGATTCGGGTTCGGTGGTGGCGCCGCCCCGGATTTTTCCCCATGGAAGGCCCGACCGTCTCAGGCTGGGTTTTCTCAAGGACCATGTCTATCACAGGAGGGGCCTCCAGTTGGCCATCCCCTTCCAGGACATCGCAGGTCCCCTTGGCAGTGTCGCCAGTCTTGTGTGGGGATGCACAGGCCTTGACCTCGGCAAGGTATAAAATTCTTGCCAGCAGGTCTTTTGAGGGATGCGACCGAAGGGGCCTGGCTTCCCTCTCCCTCCTAAGGGGGTTTGCCCTACCAAGCCGCTTACACAAGGGGCGGTCGGCAATGGGCTGCCTGTTGGCTTTCTTGGCAGTCCTCTTACCAATAAAAGGAGGGACTGCCGCTGGAAATGGGGAGGTGCCCGTAAGCACCTCCAGAGATGTGGAGTCCCCCTCACCCTTAGGCGTAGGAGAGGAGTAAGCCTCCTCTCCGGTTAGAGAAATATGGAGGGTCCCCTGCGCAAGCACAGGGGAAGGGACCTTCATTTTTTCGGTGGAGCTGCCCGAGGGCGGCTCCATTGATGAGCAAGGGGAAGTTGAGGGTTGTTTTTGTTTTTTTTTAGGTTGTGCATCATTGGGCATGAAGACTCTAAATTTTCTGCGGGACGCAATAGCTCATCACCTCTCACAGTTGCCCACACTGCAAGAGGTGCTTACAGGCCTGGCATAGCCAGGCGCCGCCTTTGGGACCACCCCTCCCGCCTGGTGGCCTGCAGTCCATCGGCATGGCGGCTTCCCCTTGAACACGGCGTAAAAAGATAGATTGTCAAGAGGAGACTAAAAGGGGATGTGAGGAAGGTATGGGTGGGGATGAAACAGGTTGTTAAAAAAAACCCATCCCGAACCGGAGCTCAGGGGTTAGGGAACGTTGTCCCCTTCTCCCTCAGCCCTGATCCGGGACGGTTGGCTTGAGAAGAAGGTCAGCATCTACCCTGTGAAATTAGAGGCTGCCTAGAGAAAGTTGTGGGAGAGGTTGTATGAAAAGCAACGAGGTAGGGAAGAAATACAGGCTATCTGAAGGAAGGAAGAGAGGCTAAGCTGGGGCCGTACGGAACGCTGGATCCCGTCAGCACGGCGTCCAGGATGGCAAATCACCGTGCCCCTTACGGGCAAGTGAGAACAGAACGCGCAATCACGGCTTTAAACTTGAACTGAAGCGTTACAACCGCAATCTGTGTGGAAATTTTTTCACCTACAGTATCTGTGGTAAGTGGAACGCACTTCCAGTGGAAGTTGTCAACAGTGAATCTGTTGACCAGTTCAAGTCAAGACCAGACAAAGTCTTGAAAAGTGGCCGTTTAGGGACGCAAAACAATTGAGCAGCCATGTGCCCGCTCGATTGCTAGTCCAAAGGTACCCTCTTTGAATGGACCGTAAGGTCTCCTAGGGTACTTCCTTTCCTTGTAACTCCTTGTAATTTCCGTGACTGTCGCTTGGATGCTGTGTTCTTGTTTTATTGCACTGGGGAGTTAATTTTGGTACGCTTTGCTTATAACCCATTTTTCCCTTAAATTTCTCACCTTAATCAATGTCCCATAATCTTTATTTCACTTTTTTAATTTAAAGAAAAAATTTTCTAAAATCCGTCCTTGATTATTTTTTAAAAAGTCCGTGAAAACCCTGAAAAGCGCTTAATCAATGTCCCATAATCTTTATTTCACTTTTTTAATTTAAAGAAAAAAAATGTCTAAAACCCGTCCTTGATTATTTTTTTAAAAGTCCGTGAAAACCCTGAAAAGCCCTTGAATTAAAAATCACCAAACAAGTAGGCACCCTGTTTTTGTTGAACGTCCCAGTCCAGGTGATCTTTGCATACGTTACCTCTCCCAGGACGAGCAGGGTCGCTACCCATTCTCCCTCGTACTCTGGTCTGGTTCGTGCACACTGACTCTATGACTTTTTGGAGGAGGCTCACCTCTTCCATTTTATTTGACTCGGTTTTTACATGGCATGTTCCTGGGCTGGACGAGGCATTCCTCCCCCTGACGCGGGAGCGTGTTTCCTTCTTGCTTTTGTATTTTTTCTTTATAATTAACCCTCTATCCCCCTTAATGCGATCAAGGCTGTCTCGGTGCGTTCTCAGGTCCAAGGGCCGAAACACTATCCGATAAGACTTATCGGGCACTTCCATTCCCTATGGAATCACTCGTGGTTGATATTTTTAACTGAATATGAATCCATGGATTCTATCTTATCTGCGTGGAGAAAGGCGTTAGTCGTACCATTTCTGAAACCAGGCAGTTACGGCTCGTCTCCTTTCCATTATAGGCGAATAGTTCTTATAAGCTGTCTTGAATGAATGAATGGTACATAATAGGCGAATGCTGCGTAGGTTCAAGTGGACAAACTCGCAGCCATTTCCAAAAAGGGTTCGTTAAAAAAAAATGTCTCTAAAATATAGTAAAATCAAAATAAAGTAATAAGACATGTCTATCTCATTCTAAAAATGATAAAATACTAAATTTCCTTTAGTAGATTCGCTTCTGATAAATGTTTTAGCACTTTGTTCATATTAAAGGTGTTCTCATGCTCAGAAAGGATACTTATCAGAGCCTGCTGAGAACGTATCCCTTGGCAAATAAAAGGGAAAAGTCTTTGCTTTAGGGTTTGGAAGCGTGTGTATTCGGTGAATAGGTGGAGTACGGACATTGGTACTCCACATTTGAGAAAAATAAAAAAAGGGAAGATGGAGGAGAAAGGGATGAGACCATGAACATGCAACCTAAAAAAAACAACAACAGTCAAATATAGGAAAGGGGCCGGCTTCCTCCAAAAAGTTGTAGTCCACGAGTCAGTGTGCACGAACTCGTCCCGAATACAAGGGAGAAGCGGTAGCGATCCCGCTCGTCCCGGTACCAGGACAGTTAACATTAGCGAAGATCGCACAGAGTGAGACATTCAACAAGAATGTGCCGAACAGTCTGGGGGACAACGTAGTCTTCACAGTAGGGCGCAGGCGAGCGCTCCATCAAATGGCGGTGCGTCCAGCAAGTGTGCCCAATTGGGAGACGACCGAAAGCAACCTGAACCGTGCGGCATTAGGGGTGTAGGTCCATGGGAACATTCGCGGCGCAATAGCACGCAACTTTAAGTTTCTCACGACTGTCTTCCATCTTCTTTGCCAAGTAGCCGGGAGAGCTACTCGTAATCGGCATGAGGAAGAGCGAAACGCTGGTCTGATCGCCCAGTCTTCGCAAACTCTTTGGCGCGCTCATTTCCCACAATTCCTACATGTCCAGGAACCCAGCAGAAGGTAATCTCGCCAAAACCGTGGTGTCACGGATATGACAAACCAAGGGATCCAGAGATTCCAATGCCCCGATAGTACTCAAAGCGTTGTGCAAGCCGCTACAAATCACAATCCAGTCTCAGAACCGGGCACGTTACGTCATCTGCCGTACCGAGCAGTGCACTGCAACCAGCTCGGCCACGACGAGACACAGCGCACGGCAGAGCCCCGCTGACTTCAAAAATAGGGGACAGGGCCGGGAAACCAAGCCCAGATTGGGACTTGGAGCCATCCGTATACACTGGCACGGCTCCAGCGTGACACGAAGTGTGCTCCAAAAAGATCGAACGAAACACCCATGGAGCTGCAGAAGTTTTGGCAGAAGAGACGTGGTGACAAATGGTCGAAAGTGGTACCCTCCAGTGTGGCGTCCTGGGCGGAGCCAGAAGCTCCACCGCCCGAGAGCTATACCCTGCTCTCGAAGGAGTTTCCTAGCCCTAAACCCAAAGGGCTTAGGGCATGACTGGCATCCCTCGGTGGCATAGGCACCGTCGAGATCAGTTGCAGATGCAGTGAGAGCTTTTGGCGAATGATGGAGACGCCGGGCTCGCAGAACGAGTGGCATCTTCCCAACAACGCCAAGTAGGCTCCCAATGGGAGAAATGCGGAAGGCATCGGTCACCAGGCGAAGGCCGGTTGGTAAATCGAGTCCACCTTCCGCAATATACGCTCAGCTGCAGCTGCATAGAACTCGCATCCATAGTCAAGCTTCAAATGATCAAAGGATCGACAAAAAAGTAAGGCAGTAACCCTATCAGCGCCCCAAGCGCTGAACATCACGGAACGAAGAATAACCATTGTGCGGGTACAAGAGATCTTAAGGCTGCCAATATTAGCCTCACAGGTGAGGATCCGGTCAAAGGCAAGACCAAGAAAACAGTGCGAGTCCACCACTTCCAGGCTCACCCCATTGAGAAATACGTCTCGGTCAGGATGGACCCGTGGATGGCGGCAGAAGTGCACCACCTCAGTTTTAGCCATAGAAAACAGAAGCCTGTGCGTTTCGGCATAGAGCGAGACGCGGTTCAATGCCTGTTGGAGTCGACGCTCCAGAGCTGGCATCTGGGCCGCGCCAAAAGAGTTCGAAAGGTCAGCACCTAGATGATGCCGTTGATGTTCATTCAAAGAATGTGATACTGATGGCACTTCCCTGCGGGACACCCTCTTCCTGCTACATTGGAACGGAGAGAACCCTCACCCCCCAGTACGCGGAATCGACGAACTCGCAAAAATTCAAATATAAAGATTGGTAAGCGTCCCCCCCACCCCCGCCGTGTGGGTGGAGAGACTTCATGATACCGCATCGCCATGCGGTGTCAAAGGGATTCTCAAGATCCAAAAACACCGCAGCGCTGTCCATGAAGGAAGGCCTCACAAATGGCATCCTCCAGTAGGAGCTTTGAATTCGGCGTGTAGTGGAATTTGCGGAAGCCGCACTGTGCAGAATTTTTTTTTTTTTAAATTAAGGGGCTATCTGGCGACTGCCGACTAAGGCATAAGTTGCCGTAAACAAACAGCCTAGTTCTAGGCTACTTTAAAAAATTGAACAGGAAACAATAAAAAGAAATAACAATAACAAGGCAATAATAAAAACAATAACAAAAACAACAACAAGTAAACCGGGTTAAATGAAAGGAAGAAGGCCGGCCTCCCCCCAAAAGTCAATAAGTCCACCAGTCAGTCAGTCAGCGAGTCAAAGTACACGCACTCGTCCCGAGTACAAGGGACAGGCGGTAGCGACCCCGCCCATCCCGGTACCGGGACAGGTGTCGTGCGCGAAGATCATCCAGACTGGGACATTCGACAAGAATGTGCCGAACAGTCTGGGGGACGACGCAGTCGTTGCAATAGGGCGCAGGCGAGCGCTCCATCAAATAGCGATGCGTCACACCAGTGTGGCCGATTCGGAGACGACAGAAAGCAACCTGAAGCCGCCGCGGCATTGGGGGATAGGTCCATGGGAACAGTCGTGGCGCAATGGCACGCAACTTTAAGTTCCCTTCGACCATCTCCCATCTTCTTTGCCAAGCAGTCCGAAGAGCTGCCCGTATTCTTGCCATGTAGTCAGTGTGAGGAAGAGCGAAACGCTGGTCCGGACGCAGAGTCCTCACGGACTCTTTGGCGCCATCATTCCCCGCAATTCCTACATGTCCAGGAACCCAGCAGAAGATAATCTCGACATCTGCCCGGCTCGCCAAAACCGTGGCGTCACAGATTTCGCGAACCAGGGGATGCGGAGATTCCAATTCCCCGAGAGCATTTAGCGCGCTTTGTGAGTCGCTATAGATCACAATCCGCTCTCCGAACCGGACACGTCGCGTAATCTCCCGTACCGAATGGTGTATTGCCACCAGCTCGGCCGTGAAGACAGACGCAGCGCCTGGTAGAGCCCCGCTTACTTCAAACAGAGGGGATACGGCGTGGCAGCCGACCCCCTCTTGGGACTTGGAGCCATCCGTACACACTGGCACGGTACCAGCGTGACACGATGTGTGCTCCAAAAAGGTCGAACGCAATACTCCCAGCGCAGTACAAGCTTTGGGAGCAGAGGCGTGGCGACAAATAGCCAAATGTGGTACCCTCTAGGGTGGTGTCCTGGGCAGAACCAGGGGCGCCACCGGCCCGAGAGCTATATCTACCTCTCGAAGGAGTTTCCTGGCCCTAAACCCAAAGGGCTTAGGGTGCACTGTGCAGAAGAGAGATGGCCTCTGCTGTCAATAAAAAAGGCGAATCTCTCCATCAACTCGCATATGCAGTAAGTCAAGAGACATTGGGCGGAATCCAGCAGGGGCAGAGTGGTCTCTTCCCGGTCTGCGAAAAGCGAGCACAGCAGCGATTCGCCTGGAATTTGAAAGGACACCCCTCACCCAGATCGTGTTAAATAAATCCAACAGAAAGGCCATGCCTCACTCAACCAGGTGTCGAAGCATAGCGTACTGGACATTGTAAGGACCAGGGGCGGTGTCCCCGCACGAAACGAGAGGGGAACGCAACACACCCAGAGTAAACCTGTCGTTGAAAGGTTCTACCCCTCTCGAGGTAAAGTCTAGTCGGCGGCCTTCTACGACATCACGACGCGAAGTGCATGCTCGCAGAGCATCATCCTAGCAAGAGAATGAGGATAAAGCGGTCGCGAAGGATTGCGACACGGATGCGTGGTCCGAGATTGCAATCCCACTCTCCCGGAGAACGGGAGGGGCGTCCATCGAAAACTTGCCCCGAATCCTTTTAACTCGCAACCACACCTCAGCTAAAGGGGTCTTCCTGTTAAGTGAAGACACGTATGCTCGCCAAGAATAGCAGCGGGCGTCCTTCGAAATATACCGGGACCTAGCCCTAGCTCGACAAAATTCACCGAGAGTGAAATCGTTCGAGCGGCGCTTATAACACATGTAGGCATAACGCTTCTGTTTGAGGGCCGTCTCACACTCTGCTGATCAACACGGGAGTGGTTGACGTGCAAAACGGCCAGACGTACTAGGAATAGAACGTCTGGCTCGCCGAAACCGTGACGTCACGGATATTGCGATCCATGGGATGCGGAGAGTCCAATGCCCCGAGAGCGCACAGGGCATTTTGTGAGTCACTATAAATCGCAATCCGGTCTCCAAACCGGGCACGTCGCGTTATCTCCCGTACCGAGCGGTGTATTGCCACCAGCTCGGCCGTGAAGACAGACGCAGCGCCTGGTAGAGCCCCGCTGAGTTCAAACAGATGGGATCCGGCGTGGAAACCGCCTCCTGTTCGGACTTGGAGCCCTCAGCATATACTGGCACAGTTCCAGCGTGACACGGAGTGTGCTCCAAAAATGCAGAACGCAATACTCCCGGCGCTGTACAAGCTTTAGGAGGAGAGGCGTGCCGACAAATGGTCAAAGGTGGTACCTTCCAGGTTGGCTTCCTGCAGTGAGGAACAAACGTTTTAATTACGAAAAAATACAAAACAAATGAAATTTAAAAGCGATAGTTCCATTTTTGAATTAATAAAAAAAATGCTACAAAGGAATAATTAAAGATTGAGAGCAATTTCATTGAGAAATCCCAATCCATCATTGATATCGTATCCATTAAAAATGGCTTTGAGTCGTAGATTTCACAGTTTCATTTTTTTTTTATATTTTCTTGTAACATCTTAGCCTTGTCGCATTTGCTCTAAAAGCACTTCAACATTGGCTGGTTCCAGGCAAAGTTTTCTCAACAGCTTCACTTCACTTATTAAAGGCGTTATGCTAGCCTTCAACGGAGATATTAGTTTTTGGCAAGTCATTTGCAACCCTTTAATGTACGGACCTCAAGATGATCTCGAGGACCTGTTTCCTTCTTCTCCCTCTATGAATAATCCCAAACCATGTAGATTCAAAATATTTCAAAAATTCCCCCAATGTATTATCCGTTTCATTTAGAGACTCCATTAATTAATTGAAGAGGTCGCAAGCATCATCTGGCGGCACAAATGCAAGTGCCTGAAGTAGTTTTATAATTATAGAATTTTGGCATTCATTGTACCATGCTTGCAATCTGAAAGATTGGATTCTTCCACAAAAACATTGCCCAAATTGAAAAAAACAGACATAAATTGCACTATGAATTTTTTTTTTCATAATTGGTTGATGGTTGAGCGTTCAAAATCAGGGGTGACTGAAATAGGATTTAATTGGTAGTTAAGTAAAAGAATTGAAAATAGTCGCATAAGTCTCTTCATCTTTTTTTTCAGTAATACAAAATACTAAGGGCAAAATTTTATTGTGATCAACAAGAGCATGAATAGTATAAAGCCGCTTTCCAACAGGAGCCGAGTTGAATGTTCTAGTCGGAAAACCATCTTCTACTCGTATTTAATGAAAAGTGTTTAGATTTTGAGTTGGCGAATATATCTTACCGTCATTTTCAGCAAGTAATAAAAAGGGTTCTCCTCGCGTAGTTACATTCAAGTCTTCATCTTGGGATTCAGAATTGCGGATTCTTCTTACTGTCCGCAATAGATTCCTTGTTGGGAAGTTTTTCGCATAGTTCTACTGGAACATCCTTTGTGCACTGACTTATTATAGCCGAGGGAATTTCTTCTGAATGTTTAGCTTTGTTCTTAATTTCTGCAATAATTTTCATGGCATCATTATGGAAACTGTCAGGTTGATAGAAATGTTCCTTAGTTCTGTTAATTATATCACCTTGAGTTATAGCTCTGCCATTGCAAAATAGTAGTTTTTCGCACTTCCAAAAAATTCGTTCATTTTTCTCTTTATCGATTAGGTATGCGTAGCCTTCCTGCCAGAGTTCATTTTTGTTCATTTGCGTCTTGGTGAATTCCATAGTAAAAAGGTTTTGTGATAAAATTATATAATTGTAAACCTAGGAGAACTTTAGTCGGAGTGTTTCTAGAGGTAAATATGATGAATCTGTGAAGAAGCCTTCTTTTTATACTTACAAATGTCCTTTCTTAAAATTATTTTATTGCTCTCTCAGACATGATAGGCAACAGTCCGATCTCATTAAAATTCAATTAAAACTTAAGTGATATTTAATGATGTCGGTAAGTTGTCCATAGCATCTGGTCATTTCTACCCGAGACAAAGATAAGTAAACCAACTTTCGAGGAAAATAAGGTATATTGTTTATTAGCTTCTATTCGCATCTCGCATTGGTTTACCCGAAAGTCAATTACAATTACTAATCAATTTCTTAATCAATTACTTTTATGACCTGATAGAAGACTCCAAGGGAGGTACCATTCAATAGATAACCGTATGTACCTGATCTGGATTCTTTTAGCAGGGCTGGGAAATCGAATTGAATTCGAATCGAAAATCCTATAAAAACGATATTTTTGTTTGAATCTAAAAAAAAAAATAAAAAAAATAAATAAAAGAATGGCGTAAGAATAATTTAAAATTCCTAGAAAACGAGCCGCTCTCAGTATCATGCAAAAAAAGGTTGGTATAATAAATTGTGGATTAAACGTTTAATGAACGTTGTAGAAAAGTAAATATTTTCAAAAATTGTTTATAGATGGCTATTCACGAATTACCAAGACTGAAATATTTGGTTCCCAGCACTGCTTTTAAGTATTTTTATTTATATAAAAAAAATGAATTCTCGGATAGTGCAAATGTACAAAGGATTAATTAGAATATTTTAATTGAATTTAATACATATTTTTAGCATTTTGACACTATACATAGCTATCCTTTTTTTTTCCTAAATTTTAAGAGCTCATCTGGTGACTGTCTACTTGGGCATTAGTCGCCGTATTCAACACTGCCTAGTACTAGGCATCCTTAAAATAAGATGTAAAAAACAACAATAACAATAAAAAAAGGAAAGAGGCAATAAAAAGGAAGCAAGCTCCGGCGTCGCGGGGGGAGGTCCGCCTCCTCCGGCGCAGGAACGTTCGACCTACTAAAATAACAAAAACAAACAAAAAAACACAACAAACAAGTTAAATAAAGGGAAGGCCGGCGTCCCCCCAAAAGTGTATAAGTCCGCAAGTCAATGTGCACGAACTCATCCCGAGTACAAGGAACAGGCGATCGCGACCCCGCCCATCCCGGTACCGAGACAGGTAACTTGAACGGAGATCGCCCAGACTGGAACATTCAAAACGAATGTGCCGATGAGTCTGGGAGACATTTATTTTTTATTTTTTTCAAGGGGCTATCTCGTCTGGGAGACAACGCAGTATTCCCATAAGGGCACTGGTGAGCGCTCCATCCAATGACGGTGCGTCCCGCGAGTGTGTCCAAATTTGGGCGACAGAAAGCAACCTGAAGCTCTCGCGGCATTGGGAGGTAAGTCCATGGGAACAGTCATGGCGCAATGGCACTCAATTTAAGTTCCCTTCGACCGTCACCCATCTTCTTTGCCAAACAGACCGGAGAGCTGCCCGTATTCCTACCATGTAGTCGGTGTGAGGAAGAGCGAAACGCTGGTCCGTTCGCGAGTCCTCGCGGACTCTTTGATGCCCTGATCAGCGCCCTCATTCCCCGCATTCCTACATGTCGAGAAAACCAGCAGAAGATAATCTCTACATCCGCGAGGCTTGCCAAAATAGTGGTGTCACGGATATTGCGAACCAGGGGATGTGGAGATTCCAATGCCCCGAGAGCACTCATGGCCGAGTGGTGTATTGCCACCACCTAGGCCGTGAAGACAGACGAGGGGCGCCTGGCAGAGCCCTGCTGACTTCAAACAGAGGAAATACGGCATGGAAGCCGATGCTCTCTTGGGACTTGGACCCATCCGTATACACTGGCAAGGTTCCAGCGTGACACGAGGTGTGCTCCAAAAAGGGCAAACGTAATATGTACTCCCGGTGCTGTAGAAACTTTGGGAGCAGAGGGGTGGCGACAAATAGCCAAAGGTGGTACTCTCCAGGGTGGCGTCCTGGGCAGAACCAGGAAGCCACCGGCCCGAGAGCTATACCTAGCTCTTGATGGAATTTCCTAGCCCTAAACCCAAAAGGCTTAGGGTATGACTGGAGTCTCTCGGTGGGATAGGCACCGTCGAAATCAGCTGCGGATGCAGTGAGAGCTATTGGCCACTGAGGGAGGCACCGGGATCGCGCGTACAGGGGAATAATGCACTGTGGACGGCGTAGAGCGAGTGGCATCTCCCCAGCATCAATAACTAAGCTCTCAATTGGGAAAGTACGGAAGGTACCGGTCGCCAGGCGAAGGCCGGTGTGGTGAATCGAGTGCACTTTCCGCAATACACGCTCAGCTGCGGATACATAAAACTCGCATCCGTTGTCAAGCTTCGAACGAACAAGGATCGATAAAAAAGTAAGGTAGTCGCCCTATCAGCGCTGATCGTCACGGAACGAAGAATATCCATGGCGCGGGTAGAAGAGACCCGAAGGCTGTAAATATGAGCCTCTCAGGTGAGGCGTTGGTCAAATACAAGATCAAGGAAACGGTGCGATTCAACCACTTTCAGCATACTCTATTGAGAAACAAGTCTGGGTCAGGGTGGAGCCTTGGATGGCGGCAAAATGCACTACCTTAGTCATGGCAAAGAAAAACCGATACCTGTGCGCTTCGGCATTGCGAGAGACGTGGATCAATGCCCGTTGGAGTCAACGGTCCAGAGTTGTCATCTGGGCCGCGCCAAAAGAGATCGAAAGGTTGTCCAGGTAGAGCATAGCGAGAACATTTCCCGGCAGCACGGAGATGACAACGTTGATGCTCAGGGCAAAGAGTGCGACACTGAGGACACTTTCCTGCGAGACACCCACTCCCTGCCCTATTGGACCGGATAGAGCTCCCTTTCCCATCCGTACGCGGAATCGACGATCTCGCAAAAATTCAGATATTAAGACTGGGAGGCGTCCCCTCGCCCTCATCGTGTGGAGAGTCTCAATGATACCGTATCACCATAAGGTATCATAGGCCGTCTCCAGATCAAAAAACACCGTGGCGTAGTGCTGTCTACAAAGGAAGGCATCGCAGATGGCATTTTCCAGTCGGAGCAGAGCATCTGACGTGGAGTGTAACTTGCGGATACCGCACTGTTTAGAAGACAGATGGCCTCCGCTTTCCAGAAAAAAAGGCTAATATAACATTTACCAATTTCTCCATCAACTTGCACACGCAAGAGGCTAGAGAGATTGGGCGTCAACCGGCCGGAGTAGAGTGATCTCTCCCCGGTTTGCCAAAGGCGAGCACAGTAGCGATTCGCCAGGAGTCTGGGAGAAGACCCTCCACCCAGATCCTGTTAAACAAATATAACAGAAAAAAACATGCCTCGCTCACCCAGGCGACGAAGCATGGCGTATGGGTCATCGTCCGGACTATGGGCATTTTCCGCAGACGAAGCAAGACCGGAACGGAACTCACTTAAAGTAAACCTGTCATTAACGAGTTCTCCGCCTCTGGAGGTAAAGCCCAGCCTGAGGCTTTCCGCGACATCACGACGTGCATTGAATGTTGGCGGAGCAGCATCCCGGCTAGAGAATGCGGAGAAAGCGGTCGTGAAGAATTCCGCTACGGACGCGGGGTCCGAGATTGCGGTACCATTCTACTGGAGAACGGCAGGGGGGTCATGAGAGAACTTGCCTCGAATCTTTTTGACTCGCTTCCACACCAATGCTAGAGGGGTCTTCCCGTTAAGTGAAGACATGTATGCCCGCCAAGAAGAGCGGCGGGCGTGCTTCGAAATATACCGGAACCTAGCCCGACGAAATTCACCGAGTGAAAGCGTTCGGGCGGCGCTTATACCGCGAGTAGACATAACGCTTCTGCTTGAGGGCCGTCTCACACTCTGCTGATCACCACGGGGGTGGTCGGCGTGCAAAACGGCCAGATTTTCTAGAAATAGTAGTTAGGCCCGCGGCGATGAGGTTGCTGGAGAAGAACTCAACGGCCTCATCTATCGACCTAAACTCCTCGACTGAGATAGAGAATTAACTCATTTCCTGAAATGCAAACCACCGTGCCAAGCAGTACTGGGGTTGGCTCTCGGGTGGCAGCGGCCTAGAAAATGATATTTGAATGGGAAAGTGATCACTACCATGGGGAGCATCGACCACCCCTTTAAATCAAAGTCATGCTGTGCATCCGGAGAGCAGAAAGTTAGACCGAAGCGGGAAAATGAAGCGGTTCTCGGGCAGTGATGCGTAAACTCATCCACACTTAGGACACCTTTTTCAAGTTGGTCGATCAGGTCGTCAAGGACTTGACCCCGGAGATTAATAGAGTAGTCTCCCCAGAGGGTGTGCTACCGTTTAGATTTCCGAGCTAGAGATAGGGCCTCGGCACCGTTCCATGATGCGGTGGAAATCCCGCGCGTCAAAGTCGGCTGACGGTGGAATGCATGCGGAAATAATAGTATACCTCTTATCAAGGTGCAGCTGCACAACTACTGCCTGAAAGGAGGTATCTAAAGCGAAGAGAAGAACGGAGACATCATGCCGGGTGTAACTTCCACAGCGTCCCGCCCGGCCCCCATCCCGGGTCGCAAAAAACTTATACCCCTGGAGGGTGGGCAGGGGACATGCGCCGGAGTCCGCGGAAATTCCATTGAAGGAATATGCCCTCCAGGCCTAGCTCAGAGGAGATGCGGGCCCTTCTTCGAAGAGAAGACCCTCGTGGGAATGACGGTACGCTTCCCGGAGACAGAACATCGGGCGCTATTGGCAGGACAGTGAGCTGAAGGCGCTGTCGCATTCGAGGACTTATTGAGTGAGGTTGAGCCCGCCATGCGACTCTTTTCCTGGCGACCAACTTCAGGGATGTTGCCTCATGTTAGTCTAACGACTCTATGTAGGCGCGTGGCCCTTTCGCCCTGTGGTAAACGGTCACCATGGAGGAAGTGGGGGTTGCCCTGGTTTTAGCCGTTTCTGAGTTTGGACCCTTGTGCCGCCAGCTTTACCAGGGAAGCACCGGGGGTGGATAGAACCCACAGAAGTGTTTCGAATGTGCGGTAAAACGACGAGGGGCCAAAAGCAGAGGCTGTCATTTTCAACATTGAGGCATAGGATGTCCCTGGCAGCACCGGGCGCGCCAGGACTAAGTCATCATCGCGAAATGTGAGACAATCCTGAGCCTGAACGGCCAGGATTTCTTTCTCAAGGAGATACGCACCACATTGCTTTGAAGATACTTGGTCACGCACGATTTAGACTTATCGTGTACGACCTTAAAGTAACTTACACAGGTTTCGGGTACCCACGACTTTGCACGTTGACAGAAGCGATTAGTATGGCCGAAGCGGTGGCACTAATAGGACTTCCGCGGCAGTGGCACGAATGCCTTCACGTGGTAGGGATACCGACCGGCACGCACTGACTCAGGAAGATTGTCACAGTCGAACGTGACGAAGAGTGTAGGGGTGGATCTCGAGGGCCCTCCCTGTTTTCTCATCACACGTTCAATCTTGACCGCCCCATGGTCGGCCAGCTCTAATGTGTTGTCTATTGAGTAGTCCACGTCTTCCCTCGCAGAAACTACTCCTTTCACAAAGTTCATGGTAGAGTGCGACGACACACCCACGGGCGTGTTATCAAGTGTCCGCATGGCGCTAATTATGGCCGCCTCGAAGGTATTCGACGCATTCACCAAAAGGCTTCCGTGCAAGAAACGGGTCACTTTCGGCTGTCTACCAATCACACTAGCTAAAGCTCTCCTCTGATGCCATCGGTGGAGCGAATAACCAGGTAGCGTTTGAAGCCAGCGGGTTCGAATACGCCGGCTAGTCTCTGAATGAGGGGCCCCAACGTAATCGTGTGTCCGATCTGTGCACTTGTACGTTTTGTCTTTCTTATGGACTTCGCACCCGGAGGGAAGGGGGGGCAGCGGGGCCGGAATTGCCGATCTTGGTTTGTCGCATACCGAAGCAGTCGTCCCCGCAGTCCCCGCGGATGGAGACGAACCCCGTCATTTTGTCCTTTTTTCCTTTTTCTTAGGAGAGGAGGGCGATGAATGAACCCGCTTCTCCCCTCCGCCGGCAAGAGCTCCCAGGCCAGATGGACCGGCCTTAGCAAGGTACCTCTCCGAGATGGAGAAGGTCGTGGCGGTCGCAGGGGCACCGCCCGGAGTAGATCTTTCCCCTCTTTGTACTGCCTTGGAGACCCGAGCCGTTTGAGCAGGACCTTGCATAGGGGTGGATTCGAGTTCGGTGTTTGGCGCCGAGGCCGGATTAGCACCCATGGAAGGCCCTACCGTCTGAGGCTTGGTTGCCTCAAGGACCATTTCTATCTCGGGTGGGGAAGGGGTCCATTTGGCCTTCCCTTTCTCCAGGACATCACAGGTCCCATTGGCAGCGGTGACAAGAGTCGAGTAAGGGAAGGCACATGACTTGCTTCCCCGCTAAAGTCAGTAAACCAGCAAGCAGGTCTATGGAGGGAAGCGTCCAATGGGCCCTATGTTCCCTCTCCCCCCTAAAGGGATTTGTTTGCTCTACCGAGCCACTTCAATGGGGAGCGGTCGGTTATGGGCTGCCTGCTGGCTTTCTTGGCAGTCTCCTTGGAAAGTAAAGAGAGGGCTGCCACTGGAAAGAGGGAGGCACCCGAGGGCACCTCCAGACAAGGGGAGAGGAGTAGTCCCCTACACCCGTAGGCAAATGAGAGGAATAATCCTTCTCTCCGGTTAAAGAGGTTTGGAGGGTCCCCTGTGAAAGCACAGGGGGGTGGGGGGGCTCCATTTTTTCAGTGGAGCTGCCCGAGGGCGGCTCGGACGGTGGGAAATTAAGGGATTTTTTTTGTTAGACTCCTCATTGGGCATGGTGACCCTTTTTTATTCACGGGATGCAGACGCTAATCACCCCTCGCAGTAGCCTGCTACGTGGCTGGCAGAGCCAGGTGTTGCCATTTAAAGCCACCCCTCCCGCCTGGTAACCTAACAGCCCTTCGGCATGGCGGCTCCACCTTAGGCACGGTGTAAAAAGGATAGAGTATGAAGTGAGAAGGAAAAGAGATGTGAGGAAGGTATGAGTGGAGATGAAGCAGGTTGTTAAAAACCCACCATCACACGGAGCTCAGGGGTTAGAAAACATTGTTCCCTCCTCCCTCAGCCCCGATCCGGAATAGTTGGCTGAGAAGAAGGTCAGCAACTACCCTGTGAAAATAGAGGCCGGCCAGAGAAAGTTGTGGGAGAGGTTGTAGGGGAAGTGAGGAAGTAGGGGAGAAACACAGGTTGTCTGAAATAAGGTGAAGAGGCTAAGCTGGGTCCGGACGGGGCGCTGAGTTCCGTTAGTACGGCGGCCGGGAAGGCAAATGGCTGTGCCTCTTACGGGGCCCTAGCTCTCCAGAATATGATCATTAACACATACTCTGTCCCCGTCCGACGTTGATGGGCTTTTCCAACACGCTCCGACATTTAGGTAAAATTTCCCTGGAACTTTGACCATAAAAGATGGTTCCGGCATAGCCACCTTATATATGTACTAGAGTAACGTGAGCAGAGTCGACGGTCCAGCACACCCCGTATATAATAGTTGCCCTAGCCAGCGGGGTTTTCGCCCTCGCAGCAGGTAGGTACCTCACGGTATACACTGCCACTTGACTAAGGCTCATAAGAGGACGAAAGTGTGGCGGGCACTCAGAACCTCTGAGGATAGGAGAGCAAGTTTGGAAGGGAGTGGGCGGATATGTATAAGAGAGAAGTAAAGATAGACGCGTCCACTAACGAGTAGGGTGGGTGATCTCCTATTATTATTATACCCTGGCTCTAGGTGATCGCAGGATGGCATGCACTCACTCCAGGGCACTATGTCTAGCGGACCGAACGAACTCTTCCAAGTGAGAAGAGTTCGTCCTGGTATGAAGTGCGAGTAGACATATGGTTGAGGAGATAGTCGCAATAATAATAACTAATAATATTAATAACATTAAAAATACTTATTATCATACTACTAATAAAAAATAAAGATAAAGTAGGGCTGAGAGCGAGCGAGGGGGAAGCTCACCAACAACTTTCCCACGGCTCATCAAAGTGTTCAGATGTGTAGCTCCGGGTACAAAGTGTGCCAAGTAGCACAGGCTACCTCTCTGCAACGCTTAGGACCGAGCCATGGGGATAGGACCCTACTGTGATAAGAGGCTGAAGAGAAGTCTATACCCACTTCGAAAGAAAGGTACTGGACGAACTGGAAAATGAAAGCAGGTAGAAATTACGAAGGCCGAGGGAGAATAAACTATTGGCAATAATGCTGCGTTGAATAGTGTTGTAAGCTTTACAGATGTTAAAAAAATATAACACGAACAGCCAACTTACTTTGTAGTCAAGACAGGTTATAATTCTTCAACTCATTTGATCCTATCAAACCTTTGTCAAAATTGAACATGTAAAGAGAGACTGGTACTTCTGCAACAGAAGACAGTTCGGAGAGTATTGTGCTGGGTACGGAAAGTCTCTATCACCTTTCGCCCACATACAACGACGCTCACTAGAGAGAGATTCTAAAGTATCATCTAAATCGAAAGCCGAGTATCAGAATTAGACTTTAGTACTAAGAAACGAGATTCTGTATTATATAAATGCACCTATCTGGTGATTGTCACCAAGGGTACAAGTAAACGAAAACAAAAGGTAGCCTTATCTTAGGCTACACAAGAAAAAAGCCCGGGGAAAATCTAAACCATAATAATTCTCACAAAAGCCAAATTCCAACTCGGGCGACAGAGGGAGGCCAACCTTGCTTCGGTTAAGAGGATGGAGCTAACAGCAGGAAAGTCAAATAAAATGGATGGGTATCTTCCATGATACTACTACATGAGGGGCGCCTCAGAAACAAAACATAGTCTAATTAGAATCTACATTGTTGGCAAGGAGCTAACAAGCGTTTGGTTCTTCAGTGGTGCGTGCGTTCCCTCATGACTTTTAGTCTGCCGTTACTGATCATACACGGGTGCGACACTAATGCAACTCTACTCACTGGGTATATTCTTTCTGAGAGCAGATGAAGATCCAGCATGCCTCCCCATCCCCCTTTATAGAGGCAGAAAGAAAATCCTTCGGATGGGAGTCTAATTTTACCGACGCAGGCTAAATTATGATCAGTAACGGCAGACAAAGAGTCATGAGGGAACGCACGCACCACTGAAGAACTACACACTTCATTAACATAGTTGTGTGATAGAGAAGAAAATGAATATGAGGCAGGCAGCTACCAGGAAGGCTGCCACAGAATGTGGCCTTCTACACAGGTCCACTGAAACTCTGGTTCGGCAGTCTAGGTTGCTTCAAATGTGTGGCTGAGGCAGGGGGCACTTTATAGTGTTTTGCGGTAGGTTTTGAAGTGTTATGCGCGTAGAGTGAGTGTATATGTTTTATAGTGTTCTGGTTGGGTATGATTAGGGGTACACTATCTAACAATTGGGTGTAGAAATGACCTTCAAAACACACATAACCAAGACATAAGCAAAGCTACAAAGAAAATTACGCCCTCAAACACTACCTTTGGGCCAAAAGAAGGAATCCTTCACTATACTATTCAAACAATTCATACAAACCACCCTAAACTACGCTGCACGGCTTGGCAGCCAACACTCGAAAACACCTACTCCAAACAGCTCTAAATTACACAAAACAACACACTCGTCATCAAGGATGCACAAAAACCACACCTCCACGCTGAAACTAACATATTACGTACTAAAATTCCCCTAAACATGATAGAATCTCAAACTTCAGCAGAACAACAAACCCTCCCCATACCCCAACTGCCACCTTACAACACAACCCAGACAAAAAAAGAGATATCCCTATCACCCCACTGCTAAGCTAAACTGAATAACCTGCCTCTTCATTCTCCAAACCACAGCTAAATAAAACATTCACACAGCGCATACTCGTGAGAGCTACGCATTGACGCGCATAACACACAAATCCACTCAGAAAAGTCCCTCAAAAGAAAACACAGAATACTCCTATCCAAACTACGAAATGGCTACTCATCCATACTACAAAAATATAAACACAGAATAAAGCTTGTACAAACACCAACATACACTAGGTGCAATCGAGCCCCAGAAGACACAAAACACAACCTCCTAGATTGCCCTAACTTCACACTCTCATGCAACGCAAAATCACTACGGGACTTGTGGATTCGCACAGGGCACGTTGTGGCGTTCATGGGGGCCGGCTGCATCACGGTAGAGAGGTAGGGGGTAAACAAGTTGGGTATAGAATGCGGACGGTGTTCAGAGGGTAGGAGGGGTGGAGGAAGCGCGAGGGGTAGAGCAATTTACTGAAGAACCGTATGTCTATCATGTTTAGGTGGTCCTCGATTGGGAAATTTGTTTCGGAATGGTGGTGCATTGGAGAGGTATTTGTGCAGCCAGTTGCGATGCGGGCACTATTTTCCACTTTGTATAGGTGTCTATTAGCAGAGCCGTATCAACCGCCCCCCGATACCCCCCGACCGGAAGGGGCCTGGTTCTTAAAGGGACCCACTGTGACCAATTTTTTTTTTATTAATGAAAATATTAAATTTTCGAATACACATTTTCTGTAATTATCTGATTTATCTATTCCCTTCCAACTGTGTCATTAATGATAAACCAAAATATTTGTATTACAGGAATATTGTTATGGGGGCCCCACAATCTTGATTAGGGGAGGGGGGGGGGTTGGCACTAGACATTGCTACGGCTCTGTCCATTAGCTATGTTGGTGCCTAGGCCGGGCATGCGTAGTTTAGTGTCGTGTGGTTGAACTGTTTTTTTTTTTGTTTTGTCTAAAGTTGTTTGTTAGCGTTCTGAGGGTGTTGAGTTTGTACCAGACTACCGAGGTGAAGAGTGTTTACCGGCGGCAAGATGTCTTCCGGACGAGGGTCTCAACAAGGTTCGAAGAACAGATGGCGCAATAGTTTTGTTATCAGCAGGGTGGAAAAGAATACACTTCTCTAATGACACAATTTAATCCAAGGGCTTTGGGAAAGTTCATCTCCGTTTGGGCAGAACATACGCAGAGACCCGCATTTACACCAAAACTCCGCATTTGTCAAAGTTTGTTGACGAGGGCGGTGTCCAGAGCCATAGCGAGAACCTGCCGTCAGCCAGCTCACACTCAGGGGATGTGATAATGGGATACACATCAACACTCGCAAGTGGACGATGGTTGGTCCACGACACGGGATCTTCCCAGTCACACTCGATGGTGGAAGAAGTTAATGCCGCGTGGCGCTGCTCAGCACATCCACCAATAGAGGATTAACTCCGTACAACTGACGAATTCAGGAGGTCCCACTCGCGCTGAGATTGAACAAAGTACTTGTAGCGGTTTTCCATCACCAGGAGTGGGCAGTCACTCTGGGAGTGAAGGAACTTGATTCTTGGAAGGAGAGTCATTCGGTTCTTCAGGTCCAACGGAAAAAAAATGGTGGACGGTCATCGTCAGATCCTGGTGGTTCAAGACTAGCTGATAGTATTTAGCAGGGTCTTTGAGTGTCAGGATGACCTTTCTACGCCTAGCAGCATCTTCCAGACGATGGAGAATTTTCCTGTAGGTTTTAAAATAAAAATCTTTTAGGATTACATATGAATGATCGATAGGAGCAGGAATAGCATTTGAAATGCTTCTCGCCAGTATGAGTTTTTATATGCTGAAGAAAGCTTAGATGCACTGCTCGATAGGAATAAGAACTGCATTTGAAAAGATTCTCATTCATGAGAACCATTTACCTTAGGATCGGACTCTTTCTAGAGACGGACATTCCTCAGCAATGAATTAATGTCCTCTTCAAAACAAATATAATTAATTTTAATACTTGAATTTGGATTTCAGAGGGGTATGTGTTTCAGGAATAGCTAGTAGTTAAAGTGGTTTTCATTAGTCCAGTTGCAACTATGATCTATGCAACTTTCAGCTTCCAAGTTGCGCAGTGTTATGAAACAAAGGTTGGTATTTGCAAATTTCTCCCATTAGGCTCTGTTAAGCTTATAGTCATTTGGGACAATTCAATGATCAGTGCGATCATAACATATCGTCTATATTTTATTGCCACGGATTGTGTACGATCAGTGATCACGCTGGTGAAACTGTGTGTGGGTTCTTTCATGTGTCCTAAGAGTCCCCATTCGGGCTGCTCGATATGGACAGGAATTACATTTGAAAGGTTTTACACCTGTGTGGGTTCTTTCGTGTGTCCGAAGGTTACCCATATGTGATGAATGGTAGGAGCAGTAACCGCATTTGAAAGGCTTTTCACCAGTATGAATTTTTACATGGTCCTGAAGATGACCTCGATGCGCAGTTTGATAAGGACAGGAATTGCATTTGAAAGGCTTTACTCCAGTGTGGTTTTTTTCATGGGATCGAAGATTTCCAATATGAACTGCTTGATAGGAACATGAACTGCATTTGAAAGGCTTCTCGCCGGTGTGAGTTCTTTCATGTATCTTAAGACTCCCCTTAACGGCTGCTTGATAGGGACAGTAGGTGCATTTGAAGGGTTTCTCACCAGTGTGGGTTCTTTCATGCATCCGAAGAGTTTCCATTCGCGCTGCTTGATATGGGCACGAACTGCATTTGAAAGGCTTATCACCAGTATGGGTTCTTTCATGTTTCTGAAGATTTGTGATTTGTGCTGATTGATAGGGACAGTAACTGCATTTGAAAGGCTTTTCACCTGTGTGGGTTCTTTTATGTCTCTGAAGGGTAGCCATTTGGACAGATCGATAAGAGCAGGAATTGCATTTGAAAGGCTTTTCTCCTGTGTGGGTTCGTTCGTGTTTTAGAATACTTCCCTTAACAACTGCTTGATAGGGACAGGACCCACATTTGAAAGGTTTCTCATCCTTATGGATTCTTTCATGAATCTGAAGAGAATTCAGTTGTGCTGCTTTATAGGGACAGAAACTGCATTTGAAAGGCTTCTCGCCTGTATGGGTTCTTTTATGTATCTGAAGATTTCCTATTTGAGCTGCCCGATATGGGCAAGAGCTGCATTTGAAAGGCTTCTCCCCTGAGTGTGTTCTTTCATGTCTCTGTAGAGTCTCCATTCGCGCTGCTTGATAGGGACATGAACTGCATTTGAAAGGCTTTACTCGAGAGTGTGTTCTTTCATGTGACTTAAGACTCCCAATATGCACTGCTTGATAGGGACAGGAACTGCATTTGAAAGACTTTTCATTTGAGTGGGTTTCTTCATGCATCTCAAGAGAATCTATTCGTTCTGCTTGATATGGGCAGTACCTGAATTTGAAAGGCTTTTCACCAATGTGGGCTCTTTCATGGGATTGAAAATTTCCAATATGCACTGCTTGATAGGAACATAAATTGCATTTTACATTTTTTTCACCAGGGTGGATTCTTTTATGTGTCTGAAGAGTCCTTCTATTCACTGTTTGATAAGGACATGAGCTGCATTTTAAATGCTTCTTAATTGTTTGCAACTTTTCAAGTTTTCCTATGGTATGCGAAGGTGGACATACAATCTGCAAATAATTTTAATATTTGTAAAAATTTCAAAATTATTTTGAATAAAATTTTACCCATATCCTCATTTTGTTAGAATGCTTAACACAATTTTAGCATGAGGAACTTCAAGAGTCAGAGAGAGAATTCTTCACATCTTTATTGCCATGCAATTTCTTTCACACTTACTTAAGGGAATTTGATGAATTTACAAATAAGGAAGAACAATATTCTATAATTTCTAATCTGGCTATTGATTATGTCATACCAGCCCCACATTCTTCCAGTCATATGTATTTTCATGCTCTTTCTCGTTCAATTCATACGCAATTCAGTGAACATGGAATCATACTTGCTCTGTTGGGCCTTGGCCCGCATGATGAGGTAGAACTGTTCTTAGGTTGTTGGAGGGTGCAGCTGGGGCAATTTCGGGGGATAAAGTAAATTATATTTTGGCATTTGAGTTGGGGGCGTGTTGTCCTGGCTATAGGTATACCGGAGAAACTGGTTGAGCGATCCAGAGTAGGTTCAGATGGGCAGTTTTAAGTAAGGCATTGTACGGCTTGTAACCTCTTCAGATTTCGAGCCATCTGTCTACAAGCGATCCAGAGTAGGTTCAGATGGGTGAATGTGACGAGTCAATTTTAAGTAAGGCATTGTACGGCTTGTAACCTCTTCAGAATTCGAACCATCTGTCTACAAGGAACAAATCCAGGGAGACAGGAAGTGCGCTTAAAAACACCGAACGCAATAGCCAGAGATGTGGCGAAAAATAGTCAAAGTTGGTACGCTCCACGGTGACGTCCTAAGCAGAACCAGAGGCGCCACAAGCCCGAGAGGTACAACGAAATCTCGAAGGTGTTTCCTAGCTCTAAACTCAGATGTCGTAGCGTATGATTGACGTCTCTCAGCGGAATAGACACCGTCGAGATCAGCCACGGATGCAGTGAGAGCCATTGGGGAGTGAGAGAGCCAATCTCGTCCATACAGTCGCATAATACACTGTATACGGTGCAGAGCGAGTGTCATCTCCCCAGCATCGAAAATTAGATCTCAATGGGGAAAGTGCCGAAGGCGAAGACCGGTGTAGTGAATAGTCTACTTGAGCAATACACGCTCGGTGGAATTTTTTTTGTTTATTGGAAACTTGACGAGTGCTTACTTGGGTATAAGTCAACGTAATTCTTCCAAAGATTAATGTTGGGCTAGATTAAAAATAAAAACATGCAATAGGATCCCAGAGGCAAATATACAAACAAAAAAAGACAAGAAAGCAAGCACCTCAGGCATCGGAGGCGCAAAAAGATGCACTCAACACCAACGAGGGTCAAATGAAAGGGAGGAGACCAGCCTCTTCCAAATAGTCACATAGTCCACAAGTCTGTGTGTACGAACTTGCCCCCGAGTTTAAGGGGCAAGCAGTAGCAACCGCACTCATGCCGGTACCGGGAAAGGTAGCGTGTGTGAAAATCATCCAGACTAGGACATTCAGCAAGAATGGGCTGAAGAGTCCGGGGAAAATGCAGATGTCATAATAAGGTGTTGGAGAGCGCTCCATCAAATGTCAATGCATCCTGTGAGGGGGCCCAATTCGAAGACGACAGAAAAGGACCTCAAGCCTTCAGTGAGGTGGCAAAAACCCTGGCAACTATACCTGCAACATCTTGTTCATAAGAGAGGTCATTCTCGTGTTTGAGAAGACTCAAAACCTACCTTAGATCTACTATGGGCCAGGATAGGCTCTCAGCATTAGGACTTCTCTGCATTGAAAGAGGTCATGTCAACAGGGTAGACATTAACATTATTGTGGAGGTATTTGGCAGACGAAAGGGAAGGGACAAAATGTTCTTTTAATTTATCCCCAAATACACTATAACATGTACCAGTGTAATACACATTTGCATCTGTATTTGTATATCTTTTCTACATGTAGTTGGTGATCTGTTATTCATGCCATATATCATGAAAAATAATGTAAAAATAATCTGTGTTGATACTATGTTCCGTTATAAGTAGTGCAAGACTTTAAAAGTTGCTCCTGCATTTTATTGTATTTGAGAAAGTTTTGGTACTTTTAAAACACACATAAGATGATGTATGCATGCATGAATAATAGAATTGTAGCTATGTGGTTTTGCTAAACTTCTTTAAATTCGTAACCTACTATACATAATTTAACAGCTGTTTAGGTTTATTACACAAATATATGGCAATATGAAAAAAAAACTCGGGGGGGGGGGGGGGGGGCTGAAATTGAGGCAAACTTGGTGTCCCCTCCCAATAAACATCACTTCCTACGCCTACGGTATTCGGGTGTACGTAAATGGGATCAGTAGCGGCACAATAGCACACAACTTTAAGCTCCCCTCGGATTTCTCTCGTATTCTACACTAGGAAGATCACAATCCAGTCTCAGAACCGGGCGAGGCGAGTTATCTCCTGTACTGGGGGATATAATGCAACTATCTGGGCCATTCAAGACAGATGTAGCGTATGGTAGAGTCCCGATGACTTCAAACAGAGGAAATATGGCGTGAAACTCCTACCCACTTATGGGACTTTGAGCTATCCTTGTACACTGGCACGGTTCCATGGTGACACAAAGTGTGCTCCCCAAAAGAGTGAAAGCAATACTCCAGGCAATGTAGAAACTTTGGGAGAAGAGGCGTGGATTCGACATATGGGTCATACCAAGAGAGAGCGAAAGGTCGTACACGTAAAGCGCGGCGAGAACATCTTGCAGCAGCACCGAGGCGATACCGTTAATTCTTTGGGCAGAGTGTGACAATAAGGACTTCATTTCAAGACGCCCTCGACCTGCTCCGTGATAATCCCCATGTAAGCGCAATCGACGATCTCACAAAATCTCCCAAATAAAGATTTGGAAGCGCAGGGCGCGACAGGACCTAGTTCTTAGCCTCGTGATATGAGAGACGATACGTAGTGTTAAGAGACGGGATTTCATTCTCCAGGAGATGCGCATCACTTTGCTTCGAAGAAGCGGGGTGCCATTCTCCGCAATTTGACACACTTGGCACATATGTAGGATAGGGAGTTATCATTTATTGCCTTGGGGAAACTTATACAGACTTCGGGTAAGCCAGACTTCGCACATCGATATGAGAGATTCGTATGAGCGAAGCGGTGGTACAAATGCCTTCACGTGGTATCGATACCAACCGGCAAGCACATACTTAAGATAGCCTGTCACGGTTGAACGTGAAGAAGAGGGTAGAGGTGGATCTCGAGGCCTCTCTCTGTTTTCTCATCACAAATTCGACCTTGACCACTCCACGGTGGGCCAGCTCTAAGGTTATGTCATCTATGGAGGTCCACGAGTTCGATGGCTTAAATCACTCCTTTCACGGTAGAGTGCGGCGTCACACTCACCGGCGTGCCATCAAGTGTCCGAAGAAAACTAATCATGGGCGCTTAGGAGATCCGATGCATTCGCCAGAAGGCTCCCCTCCGGGAAACGGGTTATCTTCGGCTCTCTACCAACTAGGGTAGCTAGTGCTCTTCTCTGATGGATCATGTTGCCATTGGCCAACATGCTACCATCAGTGGAGCGAATAACGAGAAAGCGTTTGAAGCCAGCAGGCTCAAAAACTCTAGGTAATCTCTGAATGAGGGGCCCCAATGTAATCGAAGCTCCACTCTGCGCACTTGCAATTTTTGTCTTTGTCTCGGACTGCCCCACCCGGGAGAGCACCGGGACCGTACGTGCCTATCTTGACTTGGTCGCTTACCGAAACGGCAGCGGACCCGTCCGTCCCCGTGGCTCCCGCGGATGGAGAGTAGCCGGCTTCTCTCCTCCGCCGGTGGACCAGCCTCAGCAAGATCCTTCTCTGAAAAGGTCTTGGCTTTCACAGGGGCACCAGCCGGGAAAGGAGATCCCTTCTTTCCTTTTGAGGCCTAGGGAGCCCCGAGCCGTCTGAGAAGCTTGCACAGGGGCGGACTCGGGTTCTGTACTTGGCACCGAGCACGGGTTCAACCCCATGCAAGATTGTAACGTCTGGAGGTGGGTAACCTCAGGGACCATGCCCATCTCAAGGGGGCTTTTATTTGCCCCCTCCCCCAAGAAACAGATCCTATTCGAGGTACCTGTTTCGTCTCGGGCTGGCGAACCGACATTCATCGGGGAGAGGAAGGCAGTTACGCTGACCTCCTTTAAACTCATAATACACACGTGCAGGACGTTAGGGGAGACGGACTGACGGGCCCTGCCATCCCTTGCCCCCCTAAAGGGCTTGACCGCATCGAGCTCAGTCAATATTAGACCGCCTGCGTGGTTTCTTGGCAGTCCTCTGTGAAACAATGGAGGGACTGCCGCTGAAAAAGAGGGAGTTGCCCAAGGGCACTTTCAAAGAAGGGTGTGAGAGAGAGTCCACCGAACCAGTAGGCCTAGGAGAGGAGTAAGCTTACTCTCCTGTAGAAAAAATTTGGAGAGTGCCATAAGAAAGCACAAGAAGGGGGGTCCTTTTCTGCCATGGAGCTGCCCAAGAGCGGTTCCGACGGTGATAAATGGGAAGTGGAGATTTTTTTTCATCATTGGGCATGGTGACCCAATCAAATTCACGGGACGCAAACGCTAATCATCCCACGCAGTAGCCCGCTCTGCGAAGGGTGAATACGGGGCCACCATTTAAGACCATTCCTTTTGCCTAATAGCCAGGCAGTCCATCAGCATGGCGGCTCCACCTTGGGCTGGGCGTAAAATTGATAGACCGTGAAAGGAGAGAGAAAAGGTATGCGAGGGGGCATTGTCCACTCCCCCCTCAGCTCAGATCTGTGTTAGTTGGGTGATAAGAAGCTAGTCGGTGTCTAATATGTGAAATTAAAGGCCGACCAGAGAAAGTTGTGGGTTGTAGGGAAAGTGAGAAAGCAAGGTAAAAAGACAGGGCATCAGAAAGAATAGACAAAGCTGGGGCCAGACAGGGCGCTAATTCCCGTCAGCAAGCCGTGCTCCTTACGGGGTCAGTGGAGCGAATAACCAGAAAGCGTTTGAAACCAGTGGGCTCGAAAACGCTAGTGTCTCAATAAGAGGCCCCGACGTAATCGAGGATTTGCTCAGCGCACTTGAGACTTTGGTCTTTATGTGGGACACCAAACCTAAAGGCGCTTAGTGGCCGAACGTACTCTTTTTGGCGTAATCACTTGCCGAAATGGCAGCGGACCCTTCTGTATCCGGAGTTGCCACGGAGGGAGAGGAACCCTTAGTCCTCTTTATCTTTCTCTTTAGGCGAGGAGGGAGGGGAGTGAACCCGTTTCTCTCCACAGCTGGAAGGAGCCCCTCAGCCGGATGAACCAGCATTAGCAAGATCCTTCTTCTCCGGAATGGAGAAGCTTGCACAGGGGTGGACTCAGGTTCGGTGTTTGGTCACTTCCGGGACCATGTCCATCTCAGGGTGCCCTCCATGTCGCACCGGGAGTGGTCAATTTTGGGTCACCTGTCTGCTCTTTTGGCAGTCCCCTGTAATAGTAAAGGAGGAACTGCCACAGGTAGCTAGATGGAGTCGCCCGAGGGCGCCTGCAGAGAAGGGAGCAAGGGAGAATCCTCTGTACCTGCAGACCTAGGAGAGGAGTAAGCCTACTCTCGAGTTGAAGAGGGTTATAGGGGCCCCTGAGAAAGCACATGGTAACCACTTTCCCTTTTTTTAGAGATGGAGCTGCCCAAGAGCGGCTCTAAAGATGGCCAAGGGTAAACTCCTTTGCCGCGTGGCTATGGTGAGAGGGGAGCCCCTCCACCTGTTGAAGAGGTGACCTTATTTTCCTCATGCTCCCTGGCACCTAGGGAGGGCGAGGTTGCGCTTTCCCACTATTGCCTTCTCTTGTCACGATCAGAGTAAAACAGAAAAAATGGGCTCATGAAAAGTAGATACTATGATCTCCCAATGACTTGGGAGGTTGAGAAAAGTCTCCATAGGATCAGAAATTCCGGAATGTGATCATTTACACATAATCGGTTCTGGTCCAGCATTGATGGACTTTGCCAGCACAGCCTGTGATTCAGCTGACATTGTCCTGGAGCCTTTTGGGGCACTCCTAAAAACGCTTGGAAATAATAAATTCTAACCCTTGACCATAAATATTGAGTATATTACAAGACATTTTTACTTATGTGAGTTTTTTTTTTTAAATGTAATTGTTATCATGCCAATCAAAGTCAAAGAAGTGTCCAAAAATAGTTCCTTGCCGGAATATGGTAAACATTTTCCCCCAAACTAAACAATTAAAATGATTATTTGGGGAAAATTAATCACATATATATTCAGAATAATTTTTTTTGATATAGAAAAAAGTATGAAAATATAAAAAATACACAAATTCTTACTTTCAGAAAGTATTTTCCCGGAGGTACTTTTACTGGCACTTTCACATCAATTACAGGTATAGACGTTGGCACTTAGACAACCGCTTCATGGTACTTGATGAAGCAGTTGCGATCAGCATTGAGGAAGAGGTGGACCTTGCAGACAATGGTTGATCTCAGGATGTTGCCCTTCTTGCTGCAGTACTTTCAGGTCTGGCGGCTGCTATGGACAGGGGAATGGAAGAGGGTCAGGTCAAACCTTAGAGACTTCTCAGGGGTGAGACTGCGGTGTCCTCGGACAGGTGTGGGAACCTCAACAGTGGTGCTGAGGTTTGGATAGGCTAGAGACCTTTGTGGACGACTTGTCACTGGCCTTTGACTGCTGGCACACCTCAACACTTGAATTCGGAAATCTTTGAGTGACATACCAGATTGCTCCCCAAGAGACACAGTCCCGCTTGTACAGGAGCCAGACAGTGGTGACACTAATATCGATGGTATAAGCGAACAAGCTCAAGTACCACCTCTTAGACTTCATGGGAGTTTTGAAAAGATGAACTAGCATGTCACTTTTGTCAATGTCCCCCATGTTGTCATTGTAGTACTTGATTACTGAAGGACAAGTCACCTCCTTCTTCTGCTTAGTGTCACTGCAGTACCGGCTGATACTAGAAATGGGTTCCACTTCAAAGGTCGGTTGAAAGTAAAGTGACAACCTTGTTTTCCTTCCACCTGACGGCCATGATCCCGTCGTCGCTGGTGACGTAGTCCATGGTACCCCTCGGGATACTTTTTTTTCCATATTTTTGATGGTCTTGAGTGGAGGCTTGCTGATTCGGCATTCTCTAGCTGTCTCAGTGTACCTACAGCCCTTTTCCTTGAGGTACCGCACAATCTCCAGACTTGTGTAGTAGTTGTCGGCAAATGTTGTTGTGGTGGATGAACAAAACAAGGTACTGGCCAGTAGACACACTATCTTGTTGATCTTACTCAGGCTTTGCTGTTCAGAATCCAAGGGGGCATCATGGGCCTCGAGTGTAGTCCCCCCTCCCCTCTGGTACAACACCATGTTGTGGAGAAAGCCATCCTCTGAAGCCCTACCAAACAACTTGAACCCCCATTTATCCGGCTTGTTCTGGATGTACTGTCTTAGGTTTCCAGCTTTCTTGCCTTTATAGGCCAGCATAATCTCATCCACAGATTGTTTGGGTGTTTGTGCCTCTTTCCTGAAGGCAGTATTCAAGAAAGTGAACAGTTGGGAGACTTTGAAGAATCTGTCGATAGAGCCAGGGATGTCAGGGTTGTCATTGAAGTGGATAAGCCTCATCATCAGCCGCAACCTCTTAGATGACATGAGGTCTGCAACTTGAGGGATCCTCGTCTCCATACACCAGTAGTCTTCAGCTGCAGATGCTTGTACGATCCCCATATATAACAAGATAGCAACGAAGTTCATCGCCTCATCTGATGTGGTCTTGAAGGTGGTGTTGATATCTTTCTGGTTGGCATACAAGTTGGTCTGGTAGGTTATGTGCTCCACAACCTGTAGGCTGAAGAACTTGGTGAAGTACTGGAATGGAGACTGAATGTACTGAGGGGGAGTGTGCACATACTCAGAAAGGGGTGAGTTATTGATGTCAACCTTTTTCCAAGTGGTTGGCCTGGCTAGTGACTTTCCCCTTGGCTTGTGGCTCTGAAACTTCTTCTTTCAACTTTTCTTCATAGTTTTCACCATTTTCATCATCCTCTAGGACCTCCACTGCAGGCATAGCAGACCCCTTTCTGCTGGTGGGGTCTGCAATGTCATCATCATCATTGTAGGCCTCCTCATCGTCACTGAACGCAGGGTTTGCTGGCATGATAGTAGTCCTTCCCTAGTTTTATAAAACATCTGAGTAGAGAGCTGCAAGATAAATTGTACCTCAATATAGAACTACATTATTATCTATACATTTATTATCTCTAAGAAATCTACAATAGCAACTAAATACATCGCAAAAAAATTGAAATATTAATTAAATATTAGCAGTATGGGCAATTATCGAACTCATTGAACTAATATAAGTAAATGAAATCACACATTTATTAATATTTACCATTAATAAATTTCTAAAAATGGTTTCAAATTCAAACTGTAACAGTAAAATGCCTTAAACACATGTGTTGACATCCACTCGACTATTGAAAATATTTGCTCACTGTTATGTTGGATTATTAGGGCAAAATATGTACAGTATAGTCACTAGATGTATTAGGCATATGATAAAAAACGGTGGAGCCAGAGATGGTATGTGAACTTAAGTGATCGTGGCATATGATCAATAATAGTCATATAAGCATGTGACAACAACTTAGCTGACCAGAGCATATGATCATTTCTATCTTCATCTTTTTTCCTGCTAATATCTCCTTAATTTCGCCGAGGTGTATGTATTTATCACTTCTTGCAACATTTAGCACAACTATTCAACTGTATGATGTGTGAATTGCATCAACTTACTATCACTGGTTACAGAGCAAGGACAATGGGAATAGGCAGGGTAGAAGCACACATCCACACTTTGCAACATCTTGAGAGACACTGATGTTTGGAAGGATCTGAGCTGTTGTTGATTGGGTGGAGGCTGTGATGTCCCTAGTGAAGACATGGCCAAACGTTCCCTGATTGGCGTAAAGATACCAAGGTGCGCATAGCCACGCGCATGTATACGCCATTTGTGAAGCTACCTTTAATTACCAAAATTGGTAATCTGCCCGATAAAGGGTTTAACCATAAAAGATGGTGCTAGCATTGCCACCTTATATTTGTATACTGGAGGAAGGTGAGCAGAGTCGACAGCCCAACACACCCCATGCCTAATACTTGCCTTAACCATTGTGCTTTCAGCCCTCACAATATACACTGCCACTCGACTAAGGCTAATAAGACAAAAGTGCGATGGGAAACCAGAATCTCTGTGGATACAAGAGCAAGCGTGGAAAGAGGTAGGAGGGTATATAAAATAAGAGAAGTAGAGATAGGTGGGTCCACTAAGGAGTAGGGCGAGTGATCACCGATTATTATCATACCCTGCATGGCTAAGTGATCCCATGATGGGATGTAATTCCCCAAGGCACTATGGCTTCCGGACTGAACTCTGTACAGGTGAAAACACTCCTCCTGGTACAAATTGCTGATAGAAAATGTTGAGGCATAGCCATAATGATAATAAATGATAACAAAAAATTAAATAATGATAATTCTTATTAAATAATAACAATAATAATTAATATTAATCATAATAAATAATATAAAAATCATATTAAATAATAAAAAATAATAAGAAGAATGATAATAATAAAAAGGTAAAGTAGTGCTGAGTGGGGGCAAGGAAAAAATGCACCAACAACTTTCCCAGGCCCCATCATAGAGTTCAAGTCAACCCAGTGACAGGGCCTCCCTCTGTAGTTGGCTGAAGGGGTGCCAAAATTTCAAATTCAAAGGAGGAGAAAGGTTGTCAGCAACTGTACATAACACAGTGGAAGTCTGCCACATCAAGGACAACTGTTGGTGAAATAAACAGAAATGACAGCATAGCTCCTCTCAAGGTGGAGCTGCACTGCCTTAAAGGAGGTATTTGAAGCCAAAGCAAAAATTGAAACATGTCAAATGTAAATAGCATATCCAAATGCCTGCCTCCCATCCCACTGTGGAGGGGGTGCAAAAACCCTTATAACCTTGGAGGTTTGGCCGGGGACATGTGCCCAACATGGTTTTGTGAAGATAAAAACTAAAGGGGAATGGGAGGAGATTAGCCTCCAAGTTCCTCCCACTTAGCCCAGAGTACCTGGCAATTTCATTAAAAGAAAATGCCTTCCAAGCTTCATTACAAGATGTGGGGAGGGGGGGCGGCTCTTAAAAGAAAAAAAACCCTCCCAGGAATGGATATAGCTTTTACAGGATATGCTTCTAAACCTAAAGCTTGCAGGGTGGCTTTGGGGTCGGGGTCCATCATTCTTTAGAGGGGCCAAACTTTCCTAAGTGCCCCGATTGTGACAAAATTGAAAATCCTTTTTCGCAAAGGTATGTTGTTGGAAAAGGGATAATAGCTTTTTCCCCCCTCTTGAGTCAGAATGGGCTTTATTCTTGAGTTGGATCCAAAATTTTGAATATTAAAAGTTTTTGAAGCGTTTTTTCTGCACTTAATTTTTCTAGTCTATAAGTTCCTCTTGAAACCCTGGAATATCTATGCCAACTTCCTTGATCTAGCTATGCTTGTTGAAGTTGATATTTTCTAGAAAATATGGCCATTTCTTCAGGAAGGTTCTTCAGATAATCTTTCAAAATGTTTTTGATGTCAGTAAGGGATATTTCTGACAAATCTTCCAGTATAGCACTTAGTTCTGGATTTTTTTAGGAGCCCATCTGGCGACTGCCTGCTTGGGTATAAGTCGCCGTACACAACATAGCCTACTACTAAGCTATATTAAGAAACAAGTAACAAAAAACAAATAACTATGTAAATAACAATGATAAAAAGGACAAAGGCTAAAAAAATGACAAGAAAATAAAGCAAGGAGGCGCGCTCCGGCGTTGGGGGTAGGGCCATAGGTGGGTGTTATCGCGATAACGATATCGGGTTATCGGTTATCCGATATTTTTTTCCGCATTATCGATTCATCAGTATTGCCAATACTTTTGGTCCCAAACTAGCGATAATCGATAATTTCAGGTTTTGGAGGCAGATATTTTTTATTTTTTTTTAATTCTATAGAGCCTATCTGGCAACTGCCCACTTGGGCATAAGTCGCCGAAAAACACGACAGCCTAGAACTAGGCTACTTTAAAATAAAAATATGAAAACTTAACAATGATATAAATTGGAAAAACTTAACAATCAGGAAGCAATCTCCGGCAGCGGGGAAAGGGCCCCCTCACCCCCGTGCAGGAGAGTGCAACCTACAAACAAAACAATAACAAAAAAAAGAACCTTAAATAAAGGGAAGAAGCCCGGCCTCCGCCCAAAAGTCAACAAGTCCACAAGTCAATGTGCACGAATCTGTCCCGAGTACAAGGGACAGGCGGTAGCCACCCCACCCATCCCGGTACCGGGACAGGTATCGTGCACGAAGATCACCCAGACTGGGACATTCGACAAGAATGTGCCGAACAGTCTGGAGGACGACGCAGTCATTGCAATAGGGCGCAGGCGAGCGCTCCATCAAATAGCGATGCGTCACACGAGTGTGTCTGATTTGGAGACGACAGAAAGCAACCTGAAGCCGCCGCGGCATTGGGAGATAGATCCATGGGAACAGTCGCGGCGCAATGGCACGCAACTTTAAGTTCCCTTCGACCGTCTCCCATCTTCTTTGCCAAGCAGTCCGAAGAGCTGCCCGTACTCTTGCCATGTAGTCAGTGTGAGGAAGAGCGAAACGCTGGTCCGGTCGCAGAGTCCGGTTGAATGAAGGCATGAGTGAAAGTGGGAAAGAAGTGAGTGAGAGTGAAAGTGATGCTGATGATCATCGGAGTATATTGATCAGAGAAGTGCCAAAGTTAAGTAAGTTTAGAGTGGAAGGAACAAAAGATGTGAAGGTCTTGTTGAAAGAGTATGAAAGTTATTGTAAGGAAAAATTTGGAGAGAATAATAGGTTTTGGGTGAAAGAGTTGTGCGAATTTCTGGATGGGCATATGAAAGATTTTACGTGACGATTATGAGTGTGGGTGAGCCTAAGTAGGAGGTTATGAAAGGGAAAATGATAGATCAATGTAAGAGGATGAAGACAAGTGTGAAATATAAGAAAACAAATGGGTTTGAGGAAGCGAGAATGGGGAAGGATGAGGATGTGAATTCTTATGCGCATCGCTTAGAGTCCTTGGCACAAATGAGATTTGGAGATGATGGACTAAATGGGATAAGGAGCTGATGAAGTTTTTAAATATGGTTCCGAATGAAGTGGGTGAGTATGTGACGTATAAGAGGAAAGAGAAGATGAGATGGGCTGGTGAGAGATTGCTATGGAAGGATGTACTGGAGATGTTAGAGGACCGTGCATTTGAGGACTATGGAAGGGAAGAGGCCTTGATTAACACTGTGCGCAACTCAAGTATAAGTAAGTTGCCCCAGTTCCGGTCGTATTGGGAAACGTTGACAGAGAACCCAATCGAGGTGATGACTAGATTTTTCAAAAATTATTACGGGCAGAATGAATAGCATAGTGTGTATGTTGGCCATGAACTGAGAGGGAATAAAAGTAGGAGTGAGAGTCGGAATGGTTTGGGTAGGGTTCAGAAAGGTCGGAATAGTGGTCACATGAATGGTAGGAGTGACGGTAGATCTAGAGTGAATCAGCCTAGGTGTCTGGGGTGCAAGAAAGTTGGGCACATGAGGGCTGACTGTCACTGGTGACCAGGAAGTTGCTTGGGCTGTGGGCAAATGAGGCATATGATAAAAGATTGTAGTCATGCAAGGGAAAGAGCGTGTTATGGATGTGCAAGAATGGGCCACTTGGCACGAGATTGCAGGGAAAGTGGTCAGAGTGAATATAAGTGGACCTGGAGTGTGTGGTAATTTTGGGCAGTTGGGCCATTATGCCAGGATATGTTCCAGTCCAAGAACTACCTGTGGTAAATGTGGAATGGTAGGTCATGAAACGAGGTTGTGTGGACTGGTGAAAGATGTAGAAACGAAAGAATGGGAGGGTTCCTTCTGGAAAATTCTCTAGAGTGCAAGTGATGAATGTGAGAGAAGGATTGTCAAATCGTGGAGTGAATTGGGGTCAGAGAGTGAATAGGTGTATGTGTGTTAAAATTAAGTGTGGAGAATAAGAAGTAAGTGCATTAATTGATACAGGATGTAAGGTGAATGTGGTGTACTATGAAGCATTTGTAGGAATGAAAGTAAGTGAAGTTAAGGATCGTGGATATCATTTGACTGGATTAGGTGAACAGGATGTGCCGATTGTTGCAAGGTTTAGAGAGAGTGTTTCGATTGCCGGTGTCTGGATGAATGAAGATGAATTTTGTGTAGAAGAAGGTGCAAACAAGAAGTATGACATGCTATTAGGTTATAAGTTTTTGAAAGCGAATGGTATCATGATTTACCCTGATTTAGAGATGATTGAATGTAAGAAGAATGGAAGTATGAAGTGTCAATGGTATGTGAATGCAGATGGAAGTGTGAGAGTGAACATCATGAAAGGTCTGGAGGTATATGCGATTGAGAGTGTGCCTGTCAAGCAGAATGAAACATTGAGTGTAAGGATTGGATGGAATTCTGATGTTGAGATAAGTGAGAATGATAGGAATATTTATGTCTTGGATGGTAGTGCTGCGAACTATTGTTTGAGGCGAGTTGTGTATGTGTTTGATGGTATAATTGATATGAAGGTTCCACGTGTTTGCATACAAGTTTGGCCTAATCTATGAAGGAAGAGTCTTAGAGGAGTGCAAGTGGGAGTGCAATTGGGTGTGTTAAATACAGTGGTGAATATGGAAAATGAATGATATGCATGTGGTGAATGCAAGTGTGTTTTTTGTAAGTGTAACATCGAATGTTTGGAAGTATGAAGATTTGATTGAGCAAGTGAAATTGGAAGAAAAGTTAAATGAATGTGAGAAGCAAAAAGTTTACAGGATGTTGTGGAATAGGAGAGGTGCCTTGCGTCAAGAGGATGAGGACTTCGGATAGCTCGCTTGCCTAAGTTCAGAATAATTTTGAGTGATGATACGCCAATTTATCAAAGGCCTCGTCATTTCCCTTCCCCCGTGGCTCAAGAGATTGAGGAACAGTGTAAGGAATAAAAGAGAATTGGTGTAATTGAGCCGAGTGTGAGTGCCTGGAATAGTCCGATTGTACTTGTACGAAAGCCAGATGGATGTTTGCGACTGTGTATTGACTATAGAAGAGTGAATGAACAAACATTGAAAGACAAGTTTCCTATGAGTGTTGTGACTGAATGTGTGTACAGTATGTATGGAATGAAAGTATTTTCTAAGATGGATCTGGTATGTGGTTACTACCAGATGCTTGTGGCTGAAGAGAATAGGCCTATTACAGCATTTTCTACCTCAAAGCGCCATTATCAGTTTAGAAACCTGAGCTTTGGGTTGGCGAACACCCCAGCTGCTTTTCAGCGTGCTATGAATGTAGAGTTGAGTGGTTTTCCATGTAAGAATGTACGAGTGATTTTGGATGATATTTTGGTAATGAGTGAGAACATGGAAGAACATATGACCTTGGTGAATGATGTTTTAATAAAGTTGGAAGAGGTTGGGGTGAACGTGAAGTTGTCAAAATGTGTGTGGTTTGCTAGTGAAGTTGAGTTTTTGGGACATAAGGGAGGTATGGTTGGATTGCATAAATCGGACAAGTTTGTGGAAAAGGTTAGGAATTTCCCTAAGCCTACCACAGTGAGAGAGATGCATGGATTTCTTGGTTTAGTTGAGTTTGGAAGAAAGCTTATAAAAGATTGTTCGGGTGTGATGAAACTGTTGAGTGTATGGACTGGGAAAAAGAAGAGTACTGTGATTAAGTGCAATGACTCTATGAATGTAGCGTTTGAAAAGTTAAAAGCAGAAGTTGCAAAAGATGTGGAACTTGCATATCCAGTGTATGGAACAAATGCAGGAATGCTTGAAGTGTATACAGATACAAGTGGTCATTCGATGGGTGGATGTTTGATGCAAGATCAGGTTGTGAATGGGGTTGAAAGAAAGCGAGTAATTGTGTATATTTTCAAGGTGTTTAGTGTGGCAGAGCAAGCATATTCGATGATTGAAAGAGAGTTTGTTGTGGTAAGATTGGGTCTCAAGTCATTACGACCATATCTGCATGGAGTATGGTTTGTAGTGAGAACAGATCACCAGCCACTAGTGTATTGGCAGTGTATGAGGTTAGTTGATAGTAGGCTTGCAAGGACAATGGAAGATTTGAGTGATTTTGATTTTGTGGTTGAGTATTTGCTAGGTGAAAGGAATGTGATTCCTGATTTGATGTCACGTTTGCCATGTAGTTTGAATGAGAGTGAGACTGTAAGCATAAATCCTGAGTATTTTCCAGCAGGGATAGTTGTTGGAAGGAAATGTAAAGGTGGTGATTTTATGTTCAAAAGTGTGTTGTATGGTTTACCTGACTTGATGAAAGATGGATCGCTTGAGAAAGTGCCAGAAAGTGTGAATGTGTTGAAAAGAGTTGAGAAGTATGTGTATGCCACAAGTGATGATGTTTCAGGAAGTGTTAGCGATAGTGAGTAAGCTGTTTTGTGTGAGAGTATATGTGCATTATGGTGTGGAGAAGCCAGTGATGAATCGTGGTAAAGGTGTAGACTGAGTGAATGGGTGTGAGTTGCATCTGCAATGTTTGAGTGCTGTGCATTATAATTGGTTGATTGAGAAGAAGAATTATGTAAGAAGAGAGATTGATTATGTTTGCGAAGGAATTGTTCCTGTTAGTGAAGATGAAGGTTTAGATGCTGCAAAAGTGTTTGTTCAATGGAGAGGAGTGTTGAATGTAATGTGTGAGCATGGACTTGAAGAGAGAGTGCAAGTTACCTTGACTATGAATGGGAAGAGCTATTGTGGAATGATTGACACAGGTGCGCAAATTTCCTTGGTGAATGCAAAAGTTGTGCGTGATGCTGATAGTAAGAATTGGAATGTTTCTAGAAAAGGTGTGATAGTTTCAATAAGTGGACTCGGAAGTGGATGTATTATGGCATGGGAGGAAGTGAGTTTGTCTGTAAGCATGGGGAAGTTGAATGATATATTGCATGAATTTGTTGTGCTAAGTGAGAATGAATTACCTTATTGTTTTCTGTTTGGGATTGATTTTCTGCGTAAGAATAGGATTTCAGTGGATGTATGTAATGAATGTTTAGTAAAAGATGGTGTAACAGTTGGGAATTTGCAGAGTGAGCTTGTAGGCTCAACTGGATTTGTAGGAGTGGCAGGTTTGATTTAAGTGAGGAGCTGTTAACTACTGAAGATATAGAGAGCATGCAGGAGTCATGTCCAATGGTACGTGAATTGAAAGATAGCGTGATGACCAGTGTTCCTGTGAATGAATGAGTTGCATATTCAGTGTTTAGAAGGTTTGCTGGAAAGATTAGTAGTGTGCAAGGATTTAGTGTATTTTGTGCACTGTATAGATGATGAGTATGTATATATTCCATTGTTTTCCGTGTGTGGCATGATTGGAATGGTGAAGATTGTGCATGATAGGTTTGGACATATGGGTAAGAATAAATTGTGGGAATGTATGAAAGGATGTATATTTAGTCCCTTTTTGAGAAAGATTTGCGTGGATGTAGCGACTACGTGTGAAGAAGAGAAAGTATCAGAGTGTATGTTGCCCCACTCTTATTAAAGTTGAGTGTGAATGAACCCTTTGAAATGGTAGCGATCGATTGTGTCTCTTTTCCAAGGACTGCAAGAGGGTATGTATGGATGATTGTGATGGTGGATCATAAGAGCAAATTTGCGTATGCTGCACTTGTAACAAATAAATCTTCATTGAATGTTGCTAGAGAAGTGAGTGAGAGAATGTTGCCCATGTGCATTGTGTAAGCCTGTGCGAATGTTGAGTGACAATGGACCTGAGTGTGTGGGACGAGCTTTTGAGGAGATGTTGAGTGAATGGGGGATAGATCATGTGCGAATGAGGCCGTATATGCCTAGTGCTGAATGGTCTGGCTGAAAGAAAAATAAGAACTTTGAGTGAGATGTTACAATTGATTGTGAAAGATGGGAAAGAATGGGATGAATGTTTGGGAAGAGTCCTTTGGGCGTATAACATGACAGTGCATAAGGCGAATGGAATGTCACCGTGTAAGTATTTGCTGAACTTTGAACAAATGATTAGGCCATGTATGGGACTTAGAGAGAAGGATCGTGAGTTGTGGAGAAAAGGGAATGAAAGGTTTGAGAGTTTTTCTGTTTGTGATAAAGTACTAAAGGAGATTGAAACAAAAGGTAGACAATGTGGATAAGTTGAAAGAGATGCTTGAAGGTCCGTTTGTAGTAAGAAAGGTTTGGTCGAATGGAGTAAGTTATGTGATAGTTCATGAAAGAGAGGATGGAAGTTTGGATGAACGTAGAGTACATCAATGTCAGTTGGAAAGTGGTGTGATCCTCCTGAATATTTGGTGCAATACCCGGTAAATGAATATCTGACTGAATGAATGGAAGACTGTTAAATGGTGGATGATATAGCTAGTGCTTTAGAGGGGAAGCAGTTAGTGTTAGTTGGACATGGAAGGAGAAAGCGTAAGAGTAAATGGTTGAGAAGGGATGAATGGATGGAACAGTTCGGTGAGAGTGATGTGGGAGAGTTTTCTGGATTTGTGCAAGATCGAGATGAAGTATATGATAGAACGTATAGTATTTGTAAGTTTCCTTTGAATGAGTCTGAGTCTATGCTAGAGAGTATAAATGGGATAAGTGTGCAATTGGAACAAGAATCGATGAATGCTATGAAAGAATGGGAATGTTTGATGGATGAAGTAGAGAGGTTAGTTGAGGATTTTAGTGAGATTGGTCAGGGAATGTCAGATGTGTGTGTGTAGATGAAGTACATAGAGAAGGGGCCATGGACAGAAATGATGAAGAGACATTACAAAAGATGACAGAGACAGTTGATGGACCTGTGATTAGTAGGAGAGGCAGAGTGAAAGAGTATGAGTAGGTGATGCTGAAAGCGTGGTGAATGAATGAAATGGGTCTATGGAGATGGAGATTGAGACATAGTGAAGTGAGGCGATTTTTTTTTATTTTATATATCATCTGGCAACTGCCTTATAGGGCATAAGTCGCCGCACTCAAGCCAACCTAAATCTAGGCTACATTAAAAGCCAGATTAAAAAAAAGAAGAAAAAACAAATAAAAAGAAACAAAAAAAAAATGCAAACAAAAAGCAAAAGAAAAACAAAAAAATTGAAGAAATTATTATTTTAAATGATAGGAAGAAGGCTGGCCTCCTCTAAAGAGTCTAAAAGTCCACAGGTCAGTATGCACAAATTTATCCCGAGAACAAGGGACAGGCGGTAGCGTCCCCGCTCATCCCGGTACCAGGACAGGTATCATGCGGGAAGATCACCCAGACTCGAACATTCAACAAGAATGTGCTGAACAGTCTGAGGGACGACGCAGTCGTCAGAATAGGGAGCTGGTGAGCGCTCCATCAAATAGCGATGTGTCACACGAGTGTGCCCGATTCGGAGACGACAGAAAGCGACCTGAAGCCGTCGAGGCATTGGGGAATAGGTCCATGGGAACAGTCGCGGCGCAATGGCACGCAACTTTAAGTTCCCTTCGACCGTCTCCCATCTTCTTTGACAAGCAGTCCGAAGAGCTGCCCGTATTCCTGCCATGTAGTCGGTGTGAGGTCAGAGCGAAACGCTGGTCCGGTCGCAGAGTCCTCGCGGACTCTTTGGCGGGCTCATCGGCGCGCTAATTCCCCACAATTCCTACATGTCCAGAAACCCAGCAAAAGATAATCTCGACATCCGCCCGGCTCGCCAAAACCGTGGCGTCACGGATATCGCGAACCAGGGGATGCGGAGATTCCAATGCCCCGAGAGCAGTCAGGGCGCTTTGTGAGTCGCTATAGATCACAATCCGGTCTCCGAACTGGGCACGTCGCGTAATCTCCCGTACCGAGTGGTGTATTGCCGCCAGCTCAGCCGTGAAGACAGACGCAGCGCCTGGCAGAGACCCGCTAACTTCAAAGGGGTTCTGGGATTTGACAGGCTAGCTTCGGACTGGTCCTTTGCTGAAAGAGAAAAGGATTTACCTATCTGTGGAGCTCCACTGAAAGGGAGAGTACCCCCTCTCTCTTTGGGTCCCTAAGGAACCCCTTCTCCTGGGAGGACTTTTGCACAGGGGTGGGTGGTAACCACAGGGTCACTATTCACTGCAAGGGTTAAGCCTGTTTCCTGGGATGAGGACAGGCACCCTGTGGTCATCTTGGGAGGGGCCTCCAATCCACCATCCTCTCCCATAGTGTCAGTCAGCAAATTAATAACCTCAAGGCATGTTTTAGTCTGAAAGCATGGGGGCACTGTGCCAGGCTCCAAAAGGAAGATTTATGCAATTAGAATGCCGCCCCTCCCCCCCAAGTCATTAGTTTAGGGGAAGGGGTCATCCATCTGGCTACTACATTTAGGGGATAGTTGAAATTCTAGCCAAGAACTAGGCTATTTTCAAAGTATGCTCAGGGGATTGAAGGAGGCCCACCTCAGCCTGGAGAGGGAACATACAACAAAGAGTCAAATAAAGTGGAGGAGGAGGACGGCCTCCTTAAAGGGTCACTTTGTCCACAAGTACATAAACCAGCCCTGAGTACAAGGGACAAGCGGTAGTGCCCCCGCTTGTCCCAAAACTGGGACAGGTAACATTAGGGGGAAGATCACCTAGACTGGGACATTCAACAGGAATGTGCTGAACAGTCTGGGGAACAATGCAGTTATTGCAGTATGGCACAGTGGAGTGCTCCAACAGATGGCCTTGTGTCCTATGAGTGTGCCCAAGTTGAAGACGACACAAAGCAACCTGAAGGCATCGTGGCGGCATTGGATTTATTTTTTTTTTAAGGGGGTATCTGGCAACTGCCGACTTAGGCATAAGTCGCCGTAAAAAACAAACAGCCTAATTCTAGGCTACTTTAAAAAATTTGAACAGGAAACAACAATAAAAAGAAATAACAATAACAATAACAAAAGAATAACAAAAACAACAATTAAACCTGGTTAAATGAAAGGAAGAAGGCCGGCATCCCCCAAAAAGTCAACAAGTCCACCAGTCAAAGTGCACGCACTCGTCCCGAGTACAAGGGAAAGGCGGTAGTGACCCCGCCCATCCCGGTACCGGGACAGGTATCGTGCGCGAAGATCACCCAGCCTGGGACATTCGACAAGAATGTGCTGAACTGTCTGGGGAACGACGCAGTCGTTGCAATAGGGCGCAGGCGAGCGCTCCATCAAATAGCGATGCGTCACACGAGTGTGTCCGATTCGGAGACGACAGAAAGCAACCTGAAGCCGCCGCGGCATTGGAGGATAGGTCCATGGAAACAGTTGCAGCGCAATGGCATGCAACTTTTAGTTCCCTTCGACCATCTCCCATCTTCTTCGCCAAGCAGTCCGAAGAGCTGCCCGTATTCCTGCCATGTAGTCGGTGTGAGGAAGAGCGAAACGTTGGTCCGGTCGCAGAGTCCTCGCGGACTCTTTGGCGCCCTAATCGGCGCGCTCATTCCCCGCAATTCCTACATGTCCAGGAACCCAGCAGAAGATAATCTCGACATCCACCCGGCTCGCCAAAACCGTGGCGTCACGGATATCACGAACCAGGGGATGCGGAGATTCCAATGCCCCGAGAGCACTCAGGGCGCTTTGTGAGTCGCTATAGATCACAATCCGGTCTCCGAACCGGGCACGTCGCGTAATCTCCCGGACCGAGTGGTGTATTGCCACCAGCTCGGCCGTGAAGACAGACGCAGCGCCTGGTAGAGCCCCGCTGACTTCAAACAGAGGAAATACGGCGCGGAAGCCGACCCTCTCTTGGGACTTGGAGCCATCCGTATACACTGGCACGGTTCCAGCGAGACACGACGTGTGCTCCAAAAAGGTCGAACGCAATACTCCCGGCACCGTACAACTTTGGGAGCAGAGGCGTGGCGACAAATAGCCAAATGTGGTACCCTCCAGGGGGGCGTCCTGGGCAGAACCAGGGGCGCCACCGGCCTGAGAGCTATATCTACCTCTCGAAGGAGTTTCCTGGCCCTAAACCCAAAGGGCTTAGCGTATGACTGGCGTCTCTCGGCGGCATAGGCACCATTGAGATCAGCTGCGGAAGCAGTGAGAGCTGTTGGTGACTGAGGGAGGCGTACAGGGGAGTGATGCACTGCACACGGCGCAGAGCGAGTGGCATCTCCCCAGCTTCGACCAACAGGCTCTCAATAGGGGAAGTGCGGAAGGCACCGGTCCTCAGGCGAAGGCCGGTGTGATGGATTGAATCCACCTTCCGCAATAAACGCTCGGCTGCGGATGCATAAAACTCGCATCCGTAGTCGAGCTTCGAACAAACTAAGGATCGATAAAAATGTAGGGCAGTAGTCCTATCAGCGCCCACGCGCTGAACGTCACGGAACGGAGAATGTCCATGGCGCGGGTATAGGAGACCCTAAGGCTGCGAATATGAGCCTCCCAGGTGAAGCGTCAGTCGAATACAAGACCAAGGAAACGGTGCGATTCAACCACATCCAGGCGCACCCCATTAAGAAACCAATCTGGGTCGGGGTGAAGCCGTGGTTGCGGCAGAAGTGCACCACCTTGGTCTTGACCAAAGAAAACCGAAACCTGTGCGCTTCGGCATAGCGAGAGACGCGGTTCAATGCCTGTTGGAGTCGACGCTCCAGAGTTGGCATCTGGGCCGCGCCAAAAGAGATCGAAAGGTCGTCCACGTAGAGCGTAGCGAGAACATCTTCCAGCAGCACCGAGGTGATGCCGTTGATGCTCTGGGCAAAGAGTGTGACACTGAGGACACTTCCCTGCGGGACACCCTCTTCCTGCTCCTTTGGGCCAGGGAGGGCTCCCCCCACCCGTACGCGGAATCGACGATCTCGCAAAAATTCAGATATAAACATTGGGAGGCGTCCCCTCACCCCCATCGTGTGGAGAGTCTCCATGATACCGTATCGCCATGCGGTATCATAGGCCTTCTCCAGAACGAAAAACACAGTGGCAGAGCGCTGTCTACGAAGGAAGGCCTCGCAGACGGCATTTTCCAGTCGGAGCAGAGCATCCGACGTGGAGTGGAACTTGCGGAAGACAGATGGCCTCCGCTGTCCAGGAAAAAGGCTAATCTAACATTTACCAATTTCTCCATCAACTTGCACACGCAAGAGGTTAGAGAGATTGGGCGGAAACCGGTCGGAGTAGAGTGATCTCTCCCCAGTTTGTGAAAGGCGAGCACAGTAGCGATTCGCCAGGAGTCTGGGAGAAGACCTTCAACCCAGATCCTGTTGCACAAATCTAACAGAAAGGCCATGCGTCGCTCACCCAGGTGTCGAAGCATGGCGTACGGGACATCGTCCGGACCATGGGCGGTGTCCGCGCACGAAGCGAGAGCGGAACGCAACTCACTCACAGTAAACTTGTCGTTGAAGAGTTCTCCGCATCTGGAGGTAAAGTCCAGCCGGCGGCCTTCCGCGACATGACAACGTGCATTGAATGCTGGCGGAGCAGCATCACGGCTAGAGAATGCGGAAAAAGCGGTCGCTAAGGATTCCGCCACGGACGCGGGGTCCGAAATTGCGGTCCCATTCTCCTGGAGAACGGGAGGGGCGTCCTGCGAGAACTTGCCCCGAATCCTTTTGACTCGCTTCCACACCTCAGCTAAAGGGGATATCCCGTTAAGTGAAGACACGTATGCCCGCCAAGAAGAGCGGCGGGCGTGCTTCGAAATATACCGTAACCTACCCCTAGCTCGAAGAAATTCACCGAGAGTGAAATCGTTCGGGCGGCGCTTATAGCGCATGTAGGCATAACGCATCTGTTTGAGGGCTGTCTCACACTCGGCCGACCACCATGGGAGTGGTTGGCGTGCAAAACGGCCAGACGTCCTAGGAATAGTAGTCAGGCCCACGGCGATGAGGTTGCCGGAGAAGAACTCAACGGCCTCATCTACCGACCTAAACTCCTCGACTGAGATAGAGAATTCAGTCATTTCCTGAAATACAGGCCACCGCGCCCGTGCCAAGCACCACCGAGGTGGTCTCTCAGGCGGCAGTTGCCCTGAAAATGATATTTGAATGGGAAAGTGATCACTACCATGGAGGTCATCGACCATCCCCCAATCAAAATCAGGCTGTGCATCCGAAGAGCACAAAGATAGGTCAAGGCAAGAAAATGAAGCGGTTCTCGGACAGTGATGCGTAAACTCATCCACGTTTAGGACACCCATCTCAAGCTCTTCGATCAGATTGGCAAGGACTTGTCCCCTGAGATTTATTAAGTAATCTCCCGAAAGAACATGCCTGCCGTTCAGATCTCCAAGCAAGAGATAGGGCCTCGGCAACCGTGCCACGACGCGGCGGAAGTCCCCCGCGTCGAAATCAGCTGACGGTGGAATGTATGCAGAAATGATAGTATACCTCCTATCCAGGTGCAGCTGAACAGCCACTGCCTGAAAGGAAGTATCTAAAGAGAAAGGAAGAACGGAGACAACATACCGGGTGTAAACCGCGCATCCCCCAGCCCGGCCATCCCACGGTGGTGGGGTCGCAAAACCCTTATACCCCGGGAGGGCAGGCAGGGGGCACGCGCCTAGCATGGTCTCCTGCAAAACGATAGCTAACGGGGAACGGGACGAGACGAGCCTCAGCAGTTCCTCACAGTTGGCCCGGAGTCCACGGCAATTCCATTGAAGGAATATGCCCTCCAGGCCTAGCTCGGAGGAGAAGCGGGGGCCCTCCTCGAATTGAAGACCCTCACGGGAATGGCCGTACGCTTCCCGGGGGCAGAAACCCGGGCGCTGTTGGCCGGACAAAGCGCTGAAGGCGCTGTCGCTTTCGAGGACTTATTGGGGGAGGTTGGGCTTGGAATGCGGGTCTTTTCCTCCCTCCGCCTCGAAACCTTAGGCGGGCGTTGCGGCTTCGGAGGCGGGGGGCCCTCTTTTCGAGGAACCACCGTCTCTGAGCCCCTCCTCGGGGCGTGGGCGAAGGAGCCGAAGCTCCTTTGGTGCTGTCCTCTTTTCGGGGGACAGCTTTAGGAACCTTGGAAGATGGCCTGGCAACCATCTTCAGGGGTGTTGCCTACTGTGAGTCTAACGACTCGGTAGAGGCGCGTGGCCGTTTCGCCTTACGGGAAACGGTCACGCTGGGGGAAGAGGGGGAAGCCCTGGTTTTAGCCGGGGCTGGGTATGAACCCTTTTTGCCGGCAGCTTTACCAGGGAAGCGCCCGGGTTGGGTAGAGCCCGCAGAAGGGCTTCGAATGGGCACGGAAACAACCGTGCTCGTTGGCCTGGATGGGCAAGGAGCAGAGGGTGCCTTTCTAACTATTGAGGCATATGACGTCCCAGGCAGAGCCGGGCGCACCAGGACCAAGTCCTTAGCCTCGCGGAATGAGAGTCGATCCTGGGCCTGAATGGCCAGGAATTCTTTCTCAAGGAGATATGCACCACATTGCTTCGAAGAAGCAGGGTGCGGCTCTCCGCAATTGACACACAGGGCCACACACGATTTGGACTTATCGTGTGCGACCTTGGAGCAATTTACACAGACTTTGGGTGACCCCGACTTTGCATGTCTACATGAGCGATTCGTATGGCCGAGGAAGTGACAGTAATAGCACCGCCGCAGCAGTGGCACGAATGCCTTCACGCGGTAGCGGTACCAACCGGCATGCAACGACTCAGGGAGCTTGTCACAGTCGAACGTGACGAAGAGTGTAGGGGTGGGTCTCGAGGCCCCTCCCTGTTTTCTCATCACACGTTCGACCTTGACCTCCCCATGGTCGGCCAGCTCTAGGGTGATGTCCTCAATGGAGTAGTCAACGAGTTCCCTCGCATAAACTACTCCTTTCACAAAGTTCATGGTAGAGTGCGGCGTCACACGCACCGGGGTGCCATGAAGTGTCCGAAGAGCACTTATCTTGGCCGCCTCGGCGGGATTCGCCAGAAGGCTCCCGTCCGAGAAACGGATCACCTTCGGCTCTCTACCAAATGCACTAGCTAATCCCCTCCTCTGATGGAGCATGTTGCCCTTGGACAACATGCTGCAATCAGTGGAGCGAATAACGAGGAAGCGTTTGAAGCCAGCGGGCTCGAAAACGCCAGGTAACCTCTGAATGAGGGGCCCCGATGTCATCGAGGCTCCGCCCTGTGCACTTTTGGTCTTTGTCATGGTCAGGAGCTCCGTACCCGGGGGGGCAGAGGGGCCAGATGTGCCGATCTTGGCTTGGTTGCTTGCCAGAGTCGCAGCAGACCCATCCGTCCCTGCAGCCCCGGCGGATGGAGAGGAGCCCCGAGTATTTTTAGTCTTTCTTGTCTTGTTTTTCTTTTTACGAGAGGGCGGGGAATGAATCCGCTTCTCACCTCCGCCGGTAGAAGCCCCCAGGCCAGATGTACCGGCCTCAGCCAGGTCCTTCTCCGAAATGGAGAAGGTCCTGGTGGTCGTAGGGGCATCATCCGGAGGAGATCCCTCCGCTCCTTGTACTGCCTGAGAATCCCCAGTCGTTTGAGGAGGACCTTGCATAGGGGCGGATTCGGGTTCGGTGCTTGGCGCCGAGCCCGGATTCTCCTCCATGGAAGGCCCTACCGTCTGAGGCTGGTTTTCCTCAAGGACCATGTCTATCACAGGAGGGGCCTCCAGTTGGTCATCCCCTCCCAGGACATCGCAGGTCCCCTTGGCAGCGTCATGAGTCTTTTGTGGGGAGGCACAGCCCTTGACCCCGGCAAGGTTTAATATTCTTGCCAGCAGGTCTTTTGAGGGAAGCGACCGAAGAGGCCTGGTTTCCCTCTCCCTCCTAAGGGGGTTTGCCCTACCGAGCCGCTTCAATGTGGAGCAGCTGGCTAAGGGCTGCCTGCTGGCTTCCTTGGCAGTCCCCTTGGAAAGAACAGAGGGGACTGCCGCTGGTAAGAGGGAGGTGCCCGAAAGCACCTCCAGAGAAGGGGGTGAGGGGGAGTCCCCTTCACCCGTAGGCCTAGGAGAGGAGTAAGCCTCCTCTCCGGTTGAAGAGATATGGAGGGTCCCCTGCGCAAGCACAGGGGGAAGGAGACCTACATTTTTTTGCTGGAGCTTCCCGAGGGCGGCTCCGTCGCTGGTTTAGGGGAAGTTGGGGGTTGGGGTTTTTTGCTTGTTTTTTCATACATGGGCATGGTGACCCTCTTTTTTATACGGGACACAATAGCTCATCACCTCTTGCAGTTGCCCGCACTGCAAGAGGTGCTTACAGGCCTGGCAGAGCCAGGCGCCGCCATTTCGGACCACCCCTCCCGCCTGGTGGCCTGGCAGTCCATCGGCATGGCGGCTCTACCTTAGACACGGCGTAAAAATGGATAGAATGTGAAGAGGAGAGGAAAAGGGATGTGAGGAAGGTATGGGTGGGGATGAAGCAGGTTGTTAAAAAAAAACCACCCCAAACCGGAGCTCAGGGGTTAGGGAACATTGTCCCCTCCCCCCTCAGCCCCGATCCGGGACGGTTGGCTTGAGAAGAAGGTCAGTATCTACCCTGTGAAATTAGAGGCTGACCAGAGAAAGATGTGGGAGAGGTTGTGTGAAAAGAGAGGAAACAAGTGTTTTGAAGGAAGGAAGAGAGGCTAAGCTGGGGTCGGACGGGGTGCTGAGTACCGTCAGCACGGCGGCCAGGATGGCAAATCGCCGCGCCCCTTACGGGGTGGCGGCATTGGAAGGTAGATCCATGGGAACAGTTGCGGCATACTGGCATGCCCTTGGCCATCACCCACCTTCTTTGCCAAGCAACCAAGAGGTTTGTTATGATTCCTGGCGTGTAGTCAGTGTGAGGAAAAGCCAAATGCTGGTCTAGTCACCCAAGCCTCGCAAACTTTTTGGCACTCTCATTTGCTGCAATTCTCACATGACTAAGTGGAGGTACACAGCTGTTTCACCTTACAGGAAATGGTCATGCTGGGAGTGCGGGGCCCCTGGATTTAGCGGGGGCTGGGTGTGAACCCTTTGTAAGCGCCAGTTCTACCAGGGAAGCGCTTGGTTGAGTAGAAGCCGCAGAAAGGTCTCAAATTACTGTACTCATAGTCTTGGAAGGGCCAGGAGCAGATGTTACCTTTTTAAAAATTAAGGTCTAGGATATCCTATGCAGTGCTTGGGGTGGCAGGGGTGCCTTGCAAAATGATCTGTAGCCTGAATGACCAGGATATCCCTCTTCAGGATGTGCCAATCTTGGCCTGGTCCCTTGCTGAAGCAGCAATGACCTGTTATTCCTGGAGCGATGACAGACTGAGAGAGAGGAATCCCTAGTCCTCTTGTTTTTTTTTTCTCTTTTGGGGAGTAGAAGGCGGGAGTGAACACACTTCTCTACACAACTGAAATTCACCCCTAGGCAGGATGCACCCTCCTCAGCAAGATCCTTCTCTGAGATGGAGAAACAGGGGCCTGAGAAGCTTGCACAGAAGTGGACTCAGGTTCGGTGTTTGGCACCAAAACTAGGTTCAACTCAAAGGAAGATCCTACCATCTGGGGCTGGGTCACCTCTGGGACCATGTCTATCTCAGCGGGGGCCTCCATGTAGCCATCCCCCCCACCTAGGTATCATAGATTCCTATTAATGGCTCTTCACTCTTGTCTTTTACTGGTGGGCCAACCTCCATTGAAGAAGAGAGGTGGGGGGAGGCATGCAGACTCCCCACAAAGTCAAAATGCATGACTGCAAGGGGCACTACTTTTCCTTGCCCCCCTAAGGGGGTTGGCTCTATTGAGTTGCACCCATTGGGTGCCTTTTGGCCCGCTCACCTGCTGCTCTCTTAGCATTTCCAAGTGGTAGGAAAGGGGGAACTGCCACTAGTGGAGAGATGGAGTCCTTCTTGTCGCCTCCAAGGAAGGGGTGAGGGGAAAGCTATCGGATCTGTAGTTTTCTAAGAGGAATAGACCACCTCTCTGATGGAAGAGGGTTGGAAAGGCCCCTGAGAAAGCGAAAGGGGAGGGAGGGAAGCTGCCCGAGGGTGACTCCAAAGATGGCAAGGGAGAAGTTCCCTTGCCACGTGGAGATGGTGAGAGGGGAGCCCATCTACAATTCAAATGCATCTTGTTTTACCTTATCCTCCCCAACACAGGCCGCTATTGGAGGAGGATCTCCATGCGCCTGCAGTCGCCCACAATTTCCTTCTATTGTAACCATAATCACAATAAAAAAAAGAAAAAAAATGCATGCAAAGTAGATAATATGACCTCCCAAAGCCTTGGGAAGTAAAGAGGAAAGTCTCTATAGGATCAGAAAATTGTACAGGTCCAGCTAAGATGGGTTTTGATATCCCAGCGCACCATCCAGGCAAAATTATCCTCACAGTTTAACTATAAAGGAAGGATGGTGGGTGACTCAAATCCCCTCACTCTCCCCAGCAACTGGCCAGAAGAGGCCAGAGTTGGAAGCAGCTCTCTTTTTGTTTCCAAGAGCTTTCCTCTATTCCCTTCTGTTGTGGCCATAGTTGAGAATAACATAAAAAAAAGTCTGAAAGGAATATACTATGACCTCCCAATGTGCATTGGGAGGTATAAGTTAAACTCCCCATAAGATCAGAAAGATACAGAATGTGATCGCCTGCAGATTTGAGCTAAGATGAGCATTGACCACCTAACCCTCTGTAGTGGCAATTTGGTCCTAGTGCTTTAAAAGATAAAAGTTGGTGCTGGCATAGCCACCTCATATGCGCAGCAAACAGAGTTGGTAACCCAGCATGCCCTGCAACTAATCAGTCTTTCAACCCCCTCATAGCAGGTTGGGGTCCGAGATTGCGGTCCCATTCTCTTGTTGAACGGGGGGGAGGTCCTGCGAGAACTTGCTCCGAATCCTTTTGATTCGCTTCCACACATATGCCAGTCAAGAAAAGCAACGGGCGTGCTTCGAAATATACCGTAACCTACCCCTAGCTCGAAGAAATTCACCGAGAGTGAAATCGTTCGGGCGGCGCTTATAGTGCATGTAGACATAACGCTTCTGCTTGAGGGCCGTCTCAGACTCGGCTGACCACCACGGGAGTGGTCGGCGTGCAAAACGGCCAGTCCTTCTAGGAATAGTAGTTAGGCCCACGGCAATGAGGCTGCACGAGAAGAATTTAACGGCCTCATCTACCGACATAAACTCTTTGACTGAGATAGAGAATTCAGTCATTTCCTGAAATGCAGACCACAGTGCCAAGCACCACTGGGGCGCACTCTCGGGCGGCAGCGGCCCAGAAAATGATATTTGAATGAGAAAGTGATCCAATACCAAGGAGGTCATCGAAAACCCACCAATCAAAGTCAGGCTGTGCATCTGGTGAGCACAAAGTTAGATCGAGGAGGAAAAATTAAGCGGTTCTCGGGCAGTGATGCGTAAAGTCATCCACACTTAGGACACCTATCTCAAGCTCGTCGATCAGGTCGGCAAGGACTTGACCCTGGGAATTAATAGAGTAGTCTCCCCAGAAGGGGAGTCTGCCCTTTAGATCGAGCAAGAGAAAGGGCCTCGGCAACCGTTTCACGATGCGGTGGAAGTACCGCGCGTCGAAGTCGGCTGACGGTGGAATGTACGCAGAAATAATAGTATACCTCCTATCAAGGTGCAGCTGCACAGCCACTGCCTGAAAGGAGGTATCTAAAGCCAAGAAAATAACGGAGAACAAGCCGAGTGTAAATCGCACATCCTACTGCCCGGCCACCACCCCGTGGAGGTGGGCAGGGGGCAATGCACCCAGCATGGTCTGCTGCAAAAAGATAGCTAACGCGGAACAGGAGGAGACGAGCCTCCGAAACTCCCAGTTTTCCCAGAGTCCGCGGCGATTCCATTGAAGAACTATACCCTCCAGGCCTAGATCGGGGGAGATGCGGGCTTCCTCTTCGAAGAGAAGAGCCTCACAAGAATGGCCGTACGCTTCCCGGGCGATGGTGGCCTTAGAGGACTTATTGGATGAGGTTGGGCTCGCCATGCGAATCTTTTCCTCCCTTCGCCTCGAAAACTTAGGTGGGCGGGGAAGGCCCTCTTTTCGAGGATCCATAGTCTACGAGCCACCCAGCCCACCACTGGGCGTGGGCGAGGAGCTGAAGCTCCTTTAGTGCTGTCCTCCTTTCGGGGGAGATCTTTGGGAACCCAGGAAGATGCCCTGTCGACCAACTTCAGGGGTGTTGCCTAGTGTGAGTCTAACTACTCGCTGGAGGCGCGTGGCTGTTTCGACTTACGGGAAACGGTCACACTGGGGGAAGGGGGGGGAGCCCTGGTTTTAGCCGGGACCCTTTGTGCCGCCAGCTTTACCAGGGGAGCGCCCAGGGTGGGTAGAGCACGCAGAAGGGTTCCGAAAGGGGGTGGAAACGACCATACTCTTAGGCCTGGAGGGGCTATTAGCAGATGGTGTGTTTTTCAACATTGAGGCATAGGACGTACCGGGCAGCGCCGGGCACGCCAAGATGAAGTCCTTAGCCTCGCGAAATGAGAGACGATCCTGGGCCTGAACGGCCAGGATTTCCTTTTCAAGGAGATACGCACCACTTTGCTTCGAAGAAGCGGGGTGCGGCTCTCTACAATTGACACACTTGGCAACACATGATTTGGACTTATCGTGTGTGGCCTTTGAGCAACTTAGGTTTCGGGTAACCCTGATTTTGCACATCAACAGGAGCGATTAGTATGGCCGAAGCGGTGGCAGTAATAGCACCTCCGCGCCAGCGGCACCAATGCCTTCACGCAGTAGCGATACCAACCGACTCAGGAAGCTTGTCACAGTCGAACGTGACGAAGAGTGTAGGGGTGGGTCTCAAGGCCCCTCCCTATTTTCTCATCACACGTTCGACCTTGACCGGCCCATGGTCGGCCAGCTCTAAGGTGATGTCCTCTATGGAGTAGTCCACGAGATCCCTCGCATAAACTACTCCTTTCACGAAGTGCATAGTAGAGTGCGGCGTCACACTCACAGGTGTGCCATCAAGTGTCCGAAGGGCACTAATCATGGACGCCTCGGAGGAATTCGATGCATTTGCCAAAAGGTTTCCGTCCAAGGAACGGGTCACCTTCGGCTATCTACCAATCACACTAGCTAAAGCTCTCCTCTGATGGATCATGTTGTCCTTAGTCAACATGGTGACATCAGTGAAGCGAATAACGAGGAAGCGTTTGAAGCCAGCGAGCTCGAAAACGCCGGGTAATCTCTGAATGAGGAGCCCCGATGTAATCGAGGCTCCGCTCTGCGCACTACACTAGCACTTTTGGTCTTAGTCAGGGGATCTGCACCCGGGGCGGGCAGAGGGGCCGGATGTGCCGATTTTCGTTTGGTTGCTTACCCAAGTGGCAGCAGACCCATCCGTCCCAGCAGTCTCCACGGATGGAGAGGAGCCCCGGGTCTTTTTACTGTTTTTTTTTTCTTTTTAGGAGAGGGCGGGGAATGAACCCGCTTCTCCCCTCCGCCAGCAAGAGCCACCAGACCGGTCATCCGGCCTCAGCAAGGTCTTTCTCCGAGATAGAGAAGGTCCTGGCAGTTGCAGGGGCACCGGTTGGATTTGATCCCTCCCCTCCTTGTACTGCCTAGGAAACCCTAGCTGTTTGAGGAGGACCTTTCATAGGGGCAGACTCGAGTTCGGTGCTTGGTGCTGAGCCTGGATTCGCCCAAATGGAAGGCCCAACCGTCTGAGGTTGGGTTGCCTCAAAGACCATGTCTATCTCAGAGGGGGGCTCCAGTTTGCCATCCCCCCACAGAACATCACAGGTCTCATTGGTAGCGCTGTCACAGGTCGGGTCTGGGGAAGCACAGGCCTTGACCCCGGCAAGGTTCAATATTCTCGCCAGCAGGTCTTTTGAGGGAAGCGACCGATGGGGCCTGCTTCCCTCTCCCCCATAAGGGGGTTTGCCATACCGAGCCCTTCAATGGGGAGTGGTCGGCTATGGGGTGCCTGCTGGCTTTCTTGGCAGTCTCCTTGAAAAGTAAAGGGGATACTGCCGCTGGGAAGAGGGAGGAGCCCAAAAGCACCTCCAGACAAGGGGGTGAGGGGGAGTCCCCTACACCCGTAGGTGAAGGAGAGGAGTAAGACACCTCTCCGGTTAGAGAGATCTCGAGGGTCCCCTGCGAGAGCACAGGAGGGTGGGGGACCTCCATTTTTTCTGTGAAGCTGCTCGAGGGCGGCTCCGACGATGGACAAGGGGAAATTGAGGAGAGATTTCTTTTGCTATCATCATTGGGCATGGCGATCCTATTTTTCTTTGGGAAGCAATTGCTCATCACCCCTCGGAGTAGCCCGCCCTGCAAGGGGTGCGTATGGGTTTGCAGAACTAGGTGCCACCATTCAAGGCTATCCTTCCTGCCTGGTGGCCTGGCAGTCCCGCATTATGGCGGCTCCACCTTTGACATGGAGTAAAATGTATAGTGTTTGAAAATAAAAGGAGGAAGAGGAGATGAGGAAGATGTGGGTGGGGATAAAGCGGGTTATTTAAAATCCCACCATTCCAAAATGGAGCTCAGGGGTGAGGGATCATTGTCCCCTCCCCCCTCCCCCCTCAGCCCTGGTCCGGGATAGTTGGCTGAGAAGGAGATCAGCATCTACCCTGTGAAATTAGAGGCTGACCAGAGAAAGTTATGGGAGAGGTTGTGTGAAAAGCAAAAAAACAGGGTGGAAACACAAGTGTCTGAAGGAAGGAGAAGTGGCTAAGCTGGGGTTGGACGGGGTGCTGAGTCCTGTCAGCACGACGGCCAGGATAGCAAATCGCCGCGCCCCTTACGGGGTTTAGCCACCCTGAAAGTGAGGCATACGGGGCTGGCAGAGCCAGGTGCCGCTATTTAAGGCCACCCTTCCTGTCTGATGACCTGGCATGCCTTCGGCATGGTGGCTCCACCTTGGGCACAGTGTAAAATGGATAGAGTGTGAAGTGAGAAGGAAAGGGGATGTGAGGAAGGTATGGGTGGTGATGAAACAGGTTGTTAAAAACCCACCATCCCAAACCGGGGCTTAGGGGTTTAGGGACATTGTCCCCTCCCCCCCTCAGACCCGATCTGAGATAGTTGGCTAGAAGAAGGTCAGCATCTACCTTGTGAAAATAGAGGCCATCCAGAGAAAGTTGTGGTTGTGGGAGAGATTGTAGGGGAAGTGAGAAAGTAGGGGAGAAATACAGGCTGTCTGAAGGAAGGAGAAGAGGCTAAGCTGGGGCCGGATGGGGCGCTGAGTTCCGTCAGCACGGCGGCCAGGAAGGCAAATCACCGCGCCCCTTATGGAGGATGTCAGCTGCAGCAAGTTTGTGTATGTTACATATGATATCCTCTTGTAGGTGCATAATAAGGCTAAATAAAGAAAAGAAGGAGGAGTAGGGAGAAAAGAGAGAAAAGAGTGGAAACCTTGATCAGGGGTGAATGGAGGAAAGCCCCCCAAAGAGGTGGGAATATTTGTATAATGTGGGAAAAATAAGGTAAAATTAAATATCTAGAAAAAATAAACCTAGGTAGGTTCACTTGAGTTTAAGATTACCAGGAGCAATGGAGGTGGGAGTGAGCGCTGCTGCTCCACATACTAAGTACAACATAAATTTACCCACAGCAACCCCTTGCTAACCAGAATCAGATACAACCAAGACCAAAATGATGATAATGATAAACCCAACTCGTTAAATGACCCACTCATGCACAAACAAAACACAAACTGAGGGAGGTGGTGATGTGCTGGGTGAATGTGGTGGCAATCCTGGTAGACAGCAGCTTCCATGAAAAGATGTAGGGAAGACAGTATAATAAGTGAGCCATACACAATGACCAAGAATCATTTACTAATTCCTGCCACATCATTAAAACTGAGTTCAAAATTGACCTTAAATACACTCTGTCACCAATGCTTTACACTTGTGTTAGTAAAGAAGCTACATACAAATTTATTTAAATTATATCATTCTCTAAATTAAAAATAATTTACTTCAGAACATCTTCCTTCTCATCATTTTCACAATTGTAAACTCTTCCACTACTGCTTTAGACAGTGTAAGGAAAGAAGTGAGATTAGAAATTATTTTAATTATTATTCTCTAAATTGAGAAGAGTTAACCTTAAATCATTTTCCACTTGTTATAATTTCCAGCATTGTTCTTAGCAAGAGTCATAAAAATTAACTCATATTTAAAGGTCTTATCACTTCCTCAAAACTTATAATTAAACCTGGTAGTACTACATATAAAAAGTAAAAATTACCTTTTCTTGTAGGCAATTTTGCACTAGTGTTTCAGTAGAGGCATCTGCTATTGAGTTTTCATCTTGGGAATCCAATCTCTCTTCATCAGGGAAACGATTTTGATCTTCCTGAAATTCATCCTTAATCTCTTCCTTTATTAACATTTCTCCTAATTCCTAAAATAAATACAAATTAATCTCTATTTAATATGTGAAAATTACTTGATAATAATCAATATTTTATTTATATACAATGTCGAAAATAGAACAAGGCTCAAAAGAGCTGACCATAGTGTAGTGAAATTGGTGTATGAATGAACCTTCCACCCATTTTTACTTCCTTTGAAAACTTTTTAGGAAACATATTACCATATTTTTTCTAGGGTTTTGCTCTATTTTTTTTTAAACATATTAACAAAAAATAAAAACTATGTAAGGCAAGCCACTCACACCCATTCTTCTAAGTAATTGCATTCAATGGTTAAACCTGATACCAATTTGTGGAGATCTATCAGGTTCCCACTCCTATATTTCTACTCAACAACATGCTCCTGATTTATGCTGTAAAAGAGCTTTTTTTAATTGCAGGAGCTTCATCTGGTAGCAGACTAAGAGGGCATAGCTGCCAAATGTCCAATTAAAGGCTTATCTCAAGGCTAAAATAAAAAGAAAACAAAAAATAATAAAATAAATCAATCAATCAATAGAATGTTCAAATCAACCCAGTGACAGGGTTTCCCTAATTTATACTCAGGCTGGGAGGATGTGCAGCTCCTCTGGATACCAGGGGCAACATGATACATAGCATAGGGGACCTCTTGTGGGGTCAGCTGTAGATGCATAAGAGTTACATGCATTGTCAAGCTTAGACCGAACAAAGGAGTGCTAAAACAAAGATGTAGTCCTATAAACACCACAAATGCTGAATGTGACGGAATTAATAATGTCCATTGAGGTAGTACAAGAAACTATTTTCAATCAAAAATATCAATTTAGAACTAAGAAATTGAACTGATGACCAAAACTATGAGATTTTTTATTTCTCTATAATTTTGAAAGATGATGCAACTTTTCTGTGAATCAACTCATTTCAAAAACTTGAATATCATTTTATTTCCTTATAAGTGAGCAATTCCTTAGTTAATTCTTCACATTTCCTCTAGTAGCAGTTTAATACAATGGGACTGTATAGGCTTGGAACTGAAAAATGTCAATTTTTTACAAGCATTTATATTGAGAGAGTTGAAATGAGATAATGATATTTGCATCAGTTGTGGGCAAGATGTGCAACTTTCTGCTATGTAAATTACAATGACCCGAGTAACTGTTTATGCAGTTAATGGACTACCCTACTGATCAGGGTCTGAAAGGTCCGTTTAGAGTTGTAACAATTGTCAAATAGTGATTAAACATACATTTAAAGTTCATTTTGGAAAATCTTTCATTTGTGTAGTTTCATTCCTATATTACAGTATAAAGGTTGTTACATAAAGGGTGCAAATTTGAAAGGTGAATAATTAAAACAAATTTTTATAAATATGGTTATTTTGTGCAGATTTCTAATGAGTTCTGTCTCCCATTTAGGTATGCAACACAATGTTGGCCATATGTTCATCTGCACTGAGTCTGCATACATTTATGCGTTCCTCAAAATTTCTGATAACTCTTGCACAGATGTGTGACTCAATGCCTCAAATCACATGCCTGATTTCAGCCTTGAGTTCAAGAATTGTGTGGGGTTTGTTGGCATACAGTTGTGATTTTACATACCCCTATAAGAGGAAATCAAAAAGGGTAAGATTGCATGACCTTGGTAGCCATTCCTAGTCACCATGCAAGGATATCACTTGTTACAGAATATTTTTCTGCAGTAATGCATTAGAGTTGACTGATGGCATTATATATCGAAGTTTCAATTCCTTGATCCCCAAAGGATTAAGGGTTGAAGTGTCTCTCTCCACTATAAACAATACTGAGATCAATCAAGGATGCAGTGAGAGCCAGTGAAAAATGGGGGTGATGCTAAGCCCACGTAGAAACGTGCATAATGCACAGCTCAAAGCTAGTGCCATCTCCTGGGCATTAACAAAGAGGCTCTCTCTAGATGGAGGTATGGAGAGTGGTGAATAAATGAATGATAGTAGTATTTGGTAGACATTCTCCCTATCTTTCTCTTCAAATTTTCACAACTTTGCCTTAGTCTATCCTTATACTCTACACATTGCAAAATAGGTCCTCTGCATTGCGCCTGGATGAACAAAAATCACGACCTCATTTTTTTTTTTTTTTAGGAGCCCATCTGGCGATTGCCTACTTGGGCATAGGTCGCGGGACTCACCACAACAGCTTAGTACTAGGTCACTTTAGAATAACAAAAAAAACAAACAAAAGAAAACAACAACAATAAAAAGGCAACAGGCAGGAAGCAGGCTCCAGTGTCGGGGGAAGGCCTGTCACTACCCAGTGCAGGGATGTGCGACCTACAGAGAAAATAACAACATAAAACACACCTAATTAAATAAACAGGAGAAGGCTGGCCTCCTCCAAAAAGTCAGAGTCCATAGGTCAATGTGCACGAACTCATCCCAAGTACAAGGGATAAGCGGTGGCGACCACACTTATGCCAGTACTGGGACAGGTAAAGTACACGAAGATCACCCAGACTGTGACATTCAACAGGGATGTGCCGAACAGTCTAGGGGACAATGCAGGCTTCACAGTAGGGCACAGGCGAGCGCTCCATCAAATGGTGGTGCGTCCAATTCAGAGAGGACAGAAAGCAACCTGAAGCCTTCGCGCCATTGGGGAGTAGGTCGATGGGAACAGTTGTGGCGCAATGGCAAGCAACTTTAAGTTCCCTTCGACCATCTCTCATTTTCTTTGCCAAGCAGCCCGGAGAGCTGCCTGTATTCCTTCCATGTATTCGGTGATGAAGAGCGAAATGCTGGTCCGGTAGCCCAAGCTTCGCAGACTCATTCCCCGCAATTCCCACATGTCCAGGAACCCAGCAGAAGATAATCTCGACATCCGCCCGGCTTGCCAAAACCGTGGCATAACGGATATCTAGAAACAGGAGATGCAGAGATTCAAATGCCCCGAGAGCACTCAGGGCGCTTTGTGAGTCGCTATAAATCAAAATCAAGTCTCCGAACCGGGCACGTCGCGTAATCTCCCGTACCAAGTGGTGTATTCCCACCAGCTCAGCAGTGAAGACAGACGCAGTGCCTGGCAGAGCCCCGCTGACTACTTCAAACAGAGGGGATACGGCGTGGAAGCCGACCTCCACTTGGGACATGGAGCCATCCGTATACACTGGCATGGTTCCAGCGTGACACGAGATGTGCTCCAAAAAGGTTGATCAAAATACTCCCGGCGCTGTAATAGCTTTGGGAGCAGAGGCATCGTGACAAATACCCAAAGATGGCACCCTCGATGGTGGTGTCCTGGGTAGAACCAGGGGTGCCACCGGCCCGAGAACTATACTTAGCTCTCGAATGAGTTTTCAAGCCTTGGCGTCTCTCGACGACATAAGCACCGTCGAAATCAGGTGTGGATGCAGTGAGAGCTGTTGGCGACTGAGGGAGGCGCCGGGTTCGAGCGTACAGGCGAATAATGCACTGTGCACGGAGTGGTATCTCCCTAGCATTGACTAGTAGGCTCTCAATAGGGAAAGTGCGGAAGACACCGGGCGCCAGGCGGAGGCTGGTGTGGTGGATCGAGTCCACCTTCTGCAATACACGCTCAGCTTCGGATGCATAAAACTCACATCATTAGTCGAGCTTTGAACGAATAAAGGGTCGATTACGAAGTAAGGCAGTAGCCCTATCAGCGCCCCAATCGCTGACCGTCACGGAACGGAGAATATCCATGGCGTGGGAACAAGAGACTCTAAGGCTGCGGATACGAGCCTCCCAGGTGAGGCGTCAGTCGAATACAAGACCAAGGAAACGGTGCGATTCAACCACTTCCAGGCATACCTCAATAAGAAACAAGTCTAGGTCAGGGTGGAGCCGTGGATGGCGGCAGAAGTGCACGACCTTAGTTTTGGCCAAGGAAAACCGAAACCTATGCGCTTCGGCATAGCGAGAGACGCGGTTCAATGCTTGTTGGAGTCGACGCTCCAGAGTTGGCATCTGGGCCGCGCCAAAAGAGATCGAAAGGTCGTCCACGTAGAGCGTAGCGAGAACATCTTCCGGCAGCACCGAGGTGATGCCGTTGATGCTCACGGAAAAGAGTACGACACTGAGGACACTTCTCTGCGGGACACCCTCTTCCTGCTCCATTAAGCCGGAGAAGTCTCCCCCCACCCGTATGCAGAATCGACGATCTCGCAAAAATTCAGTTATAAAGTTAGGAAGGCGTCCCCTCGCCCCTATCGTGTGGAGAGTCTCCATAGTACAGTTTCGCCATGCGATATCATAGGCCTTCTCTAGATCGCAAACACAGTGGCATAGTGCTGTCTATGAAGGGAAGCCTCGCATATGGCATTTTCCAGTTGGAGCAGAGTATCAGACGTGGAGTGGAACTTGTGGAAGCCGCACTGTGCAGAAGACAAATGGCCTCCGTGGTCTAGAAAAAAGGGCTAATCTAACATTTACCAATTTCTCCATCAACTTACACATGTAAGAGGTTAGAGAGATTGGGCGGAAACCGGTCGGAGTAGAGTGATCTCTTCCCGGTTTGCGAAAGGCGAGCACAGTAGCGATTTGCCAATAATCCGGGAGGAGACCCTGAATCCAGATCCTGTTGAACAAATCTAACAGAATGGCCATGCCTCGCTCACCTTGGTGTCGAAGCATGGCCTTCGGGACATCGTCCGTACCATGGGCGGTGTCCACGCACGAAGCAAGAGTGGAACACAACTCACCCACTGTAAACCCATCATTGAAGGGTTCTCCACCTTTGGAGATAAAATCCAGCTGGCGGCCTTCCGCGACATCACGACATGTATTGAATGCTGGCAGAGCAGCATCCCGGCTAGTGAATGTGGAGAAAGCGGCCGCGAAGGATTTCACTACGGACGCCTGGTCCGAGATTGCGGTATCATTCTCCTGGAGAAAGGGAGGAGGGGGGGTCCTCCGAAAACAAGCCCCGAATCATTATGACCTGCTTCCACACCTATCAAGGTGCAGCTGCACAGCTACTGCCTTAAAGAAGGAATCTAAAGCAGAGAGAAGAACGGAGACATCATGCCGGGTGTAAATCGCAAATCATCCCGCCCAAAGCAACAGACCCATCCATTCCAGCAGCCCCTGCGAATGGAGAGGAGCCCTGAGTCTTTTTTGTGTTTTTCTTTTTAGGAAAGGAGGGTGGGGAATGAACCTGCTTCTCCCGCCGGTAAGAGCCACCAGGTCAGATCGACTCGCCTCAGTAAGATCCTTTTTCTCCAGGATGGAGAAGGTCCTCGCGGTTGCAGGGGCACCGGCTGGAGGAGGAGATCCCTTCCCTCCTTGTACTGCCTTGGAGACCCGAGCCGTTTTAGGAGGACCTTGCATAGGGGCGGACTTGGGTTCGGTGCTTGGCGCCGAGCCCGGAATCGCCCAATGGAAGGCTCTACCATCTGAGGCTAGGTTGCCTCAAGCACCATGTCTATTTCGGGGGTGGCCTCCATTGCCCCCCCCCCCCAGGACATCACAGGTCCCATTGGCAGCAGTGTCACGAGTAGAATATGGAGAGGCACAGGCCTTGACCCCCACTAAGGTTAGTATACGAGTCAGCAGGTCTCTGGAGGGAAGTGGCTGATGGGCCCTGTCTTCCCTCTTCCCCCTAAAGGGATTTGCCCTACCAAGCCGCTTCAATGGGAAGGATCGGTTATGGGGTGCCTGCTGGCTTTCTTGGCAGTCCCCTTGGAAAGTAAAGGGGGGACTGCCGCTGGAAAGAGGGAGTCACTGAGGGCACATCCAGACAATTTGTTGAGGGGGAGTCCCCTACACCTGTAGGCGAAGGAGAGGAGTAAGACTCCTCTCCGGTTAGAGAGATTTCGAGGGTCCCCTGCGAGAGCACAGAGGGTGGGGAGGACCTCCATTTTATCAGTGGAGCTGCCCGAAGGCGGCTACATCGATAGTGAGGGGAAAAAGGGAGGAGTTTTATTTTGGGTTTTTACATCATCAGGCATGGGGACCCTATTATTTTCATGGGATGCAGATGCTAATCACCCCTTGCCGTATCCCGCTCTGCAAGGGGTGCGTATGGGGCTGACAGAGCCAGGTGCCGCCATTTTAGACCACTCCTCCCACCTGGTGACCTGGCCGCCCTTCAGCATGGTGGCTCCAACTTGTGCATGGTGTAAAAAGATAGATAGTGAAGTGAGAAGGAAAGGGGATGTGAGGAAGTTATGGATGGGGATGAAGCAGGTTATTAAAAACCTACCATCCCAAACCTGAGCTCATGGGTTAGGGAACATTGCCCCAGCCCTGATCCGGGAGAGTTGGCTGAGAAGAAGGTCAGCATCTATCCTGTGAAAATAGAGGCTGACCAGATAAAGTTGTGGGAGAGGTTGTACGGAGAGTGAGGAAGTAGGGGAGAAACACAGGTTGTCTGAAATAAGGAGAAGAGGCTAAGCTGGGGCCGGACGGGGTGCTGAGTCCCGTCAGCATGGCGGCCAGGAAGAAAAATCGCCATGGAATTACAGGGAGCACCACCTCAACATTGAAGTGAAATTTCTCCCAATAAAACAACACCTGAAGATGATATACAAAATTCTTCAGTAAGCTACAATGTTCCTCAAACTTTCCCTCCTACCTTCACCCTTAAAACCACCTAGGTAGCCCCAATTACAAGCTACCTTCCCCCCCCCCCCAAACCCCCAAACCATAAGATACATAGGCAGCCACTATACCCAGCTGCCAAACACCCTACTCCAAAGTACCTCCTTAATCCACAAATCCGAAGTAACCCTAGATGACAACCAATTTCACTAGACTTCCTGCATCACAGCACTACTCTGCCCTGAAGGAATACAAAAATAGATTAAATCTTGCCCACTACCCCCACCCTTGACTACCTCCACTACAATCTGAAAACAATGTCCCTCTTATCTTATCTTGAGCATCCCAAAACCACTGGGAAAGACCATGTGCCATGGCAGCCTTCCTAAGTGCTGCTGGTATAAATGAAGAGAACCTAGGCAGGCGACAAAGTAAGAAACTAGATAACAGGCAAGTTTATATATATATATATATATATATATATATATATATATATTAATAAAACCACTGTATACAAACAGTATTTATTCATAAGGCCATCTTCATTCAAATACCGAGAATAGATAGAGCTTCCAGAACAATGAAAGATGAGAAATCAGATTAATATCACTAATTAGAAGGGGGTGGGGGATTAAGCTGAATAACAATGTCTTTTAAAGTCTTCCAAGACATTCTTATTCAGCTTAATTTCAAACACCCTCATTAGTGATATTAATTTGATTTCTCATATTTCAATGTTCTGGCGGCTCAAACAATTCTCAATATTTGACTGAAGATGGTATGATAAACTCCATACCAAAACTAGTCTTGTGGTTTTATCAACATTTATCTACTCATTAATGAGTTAAAGAAATTTTCTTATTTTTACTGTTATGGAGCATAAGAAATGGCATTATAACACTTATCATGTAGAAAAATATATGAAAAGTTTGATCAGTGCATACAAATCAAAATTACAAGTAAAATTCTTGAATGAAAAGTTGTGCCATGATCCCTTGGTTTGTCTCAGAGAAACATAACCCAAGAAATTCTCTTTTCCAAAATTGATGAATTTACACTGCTGGATGGCATTCATTCAAGTCACTAAATACAACTACAATCTCTGATTCAAAATTCAATGTGAATATTTCCAGGTCTCAAAGCAAGCACAGGTGCCAACAAATTGTCCTCCACACTAAGGCATTATCAAATGACTTTCAATTAGGTTAAAAAAATTACTCACCATTGCCTATAGAACAAATTAGAATGGGTTTCGATGTAGCCTTTGGAAGAAGTCGTCCAACCCAAGCAAGAATGTTCTCAACCTTTCATCTTCCAATCTTTCCCCCATTCATGAACCATCCATCCTTGGCTATGACCTCTGCATTTTTTATTAATAAATTTTGTGACAGTGATCATTATGATGCTGAATTCTTAAGTGGATTTGTCACTGGTGCTCCATCTCTAAGTGATATTGTAAAATATTTACAAGTTCCTAGATGCATAATAGTTACCTTTAAATTAATTAAAATAAAAATATAATCACAAAATTGGACAAACCTAATCACATCATTCTCTAAAAAGTTACAAGAATCACTCAGGGAGTCAAACAGTATGAGAAATTATCTTCCACCCCTTTTAAGTAATAAAACAGTTTCTTTCAACAAAAGTTTGCCAAAACTCTTAAAAAGATTTAATCTTGACCAATACATCAAACTAGTAAACCTATCCCCTTCCTTGTATGCATTATTTGCTGAAAACTCTCTACAGCCCATTCTATCATGTAATGGCTCTTGTGCATAAAAATATGGCCTTAGTATGGGTAACCCTTTATCGTCTATCTTTTGTACTCTCTTTATGGAACATTTTGAAATGTCTGTTCATCCCTGTATTATACCAAAGCCAAATTTTTTATAGTATAGGTATGTTGATGCTGTCCTCTCAATGTTGCCATTAAATCACCTAGACTCAATTCATAATTTCTTGCAGTCTTAATAATAAATAACCCATCATAAATTTCAAAGTTAAATGGGAAGATATTGTTTACCTTCTTTCCTTTTATAGTTCATCATAAACCAAAAAGTTCTAATTCCTACATTCATTTTTTCTCATGCTATGATGTTAAAATAAAAAAAAAGAGCATTTAAGAATTTGCAATCATAACATAACATAATTCTCTGGACGACAATAGCCACAAGGGCTTATATCAATATATATTAAAAGGGGAAAAAGAAGAACAAACTCCAAGAAACAAAGCCTAAGAGGCTTATAGGAGAAAATGGTACACTCTGGGACTGGAGAGAAATCTGCTCACATCCTGGGCTAAGGGTGCAACCAACAATTGCAACAGCCCCCCACCCCCACACAATTGGGGTTACAAAGGTTCTGCGATTACTGGTTGGTGTAATGAGATGAATATTTTCTGGACACCTCACAAAGAGGAGTCATTAGTGACCTTAAGCTCATGAGCAATTGTCATTCTGATCATTGTGTTAAATGAAATTCATTATCCAGTTGGGGGAGGGGGCTCTCCTCTTGAGGAGAAGGATCTCATCTATACAAAATAAGACCACAGCATAATTCTAGAAGTTTTAAATAATAAATAGGCCTGGAAAGAGAATAGTTGAAGTAATTACCTCTTTGAATGAACAATTTTGTGATATCATTTCATCACAACCACCAACTCTTCCACCTTGACCACTCAATTCTTTCTCAATTGCATGGCAAAAATCACAAAATTCTTCCTTCATCTTTTTGCCAGGGGCGTCTTTCCATTCATCCTTATACAAAATCAAAGGTCATTAATTTTTTATTTAAACTTTATTCAATTACAATGAATAATTATAATTACAATAATACATATTACTTGAAAGAACAATGAATAATGTGCAATGTCATTTTAATCCTCACCATTTTCTCATCCAACTCTTGGCCAAATGGATCTTCACAAAATTCTTCCTTTATTTCTTTAACTGTCACACTTCCAGAATCATCCTAAAAGAGGGAAAAATTATTAATTTCCTCCTCCTAAAAGATTTTGCTCATCATCGAGAGCTATTTATAGAGGAACTATATTTGTATCTGTAAAAGTCATAGGATAGGAAAAAAATATAAAAGAAATCAAGAAACTGCCTTTTCTCTCCCTCATTTAGCTAATACAGCCTGACAATTTCAACTCTGAGCATATTGGTTATTGCAATGATGGTCTAGGGGTTTCCTGAGATGAGCAATTCATTTCTTGATGCTTATGAATCCAAGCACAATTTTCAACATTAACCCTACAGAATTTGAGTTGAGGCAGCCCATCCGAGGAAAGTTTTACAAATGACCTGGATGTAAGCTACAAATAGATATCAAATGCTCCAGTATCAAAGAAGACAAACAAAACCATACAGTCCATCACCAACTTCCCACACAACAAGTTCATTGCACTTGTACATTGCTTCCAAGTTGTCATATGGCATAGAGATACACTGATTGGATAAGACTGGATAATTCTGAAAATTATTTGCAATTCTCTACATGTTAAGAGGAGCATAGTTGATTGCCCATATTATACCCAATATCACCTCACTGGGAACAGATCATAATTTTGATGAAGCAGAGCAACTATCACAGTAAATCTAAAAAAATGAATTGAGGGAAGTTTATATTTCTTAATTTAAAGCAATTTTTTTCTGAGTAAAAAATAGGAATCCACATAGAATGTGTAAGGAGAGGTTTGCAAAAAAAGTGGTTAGGCTGAAGCAGTGGTTTTCTATGATAGTGGCACCCAAAGTGTTATCTAGAAGATGCCATGTCATCTGAATATAAAATAATTTATGTATAAATACTTAATTATGTGGAAAACACTATAAAATTAACCACAATTTACAATTAATCTAATTTAATTGAAATAAGATAATAAAATTAAAATAAATCTGTTTAATGGGATTTTTTATTTTTTAATTTTAGCTCATCTGGCGACTGCCTACTTTGGGCATTAGTCGCTGTATTCGACACTGCCTACTACTAGGTTACTTTAAAATAAGAGTTAAAAAAATAAAAAGAAAAACTAACAAATAAAATGAAAAAAAGGAAAAAAGGCAACAAGCAGGAAGCAAGCTCTGGTGTCAGGGAGAGGTCCGCCTCCCCCCGGCGCAGGAGCATGTGACCTACTAAAATAATGAAAACCAACAAAAAAAACCAAGTCCACCAGTCAATATGCACAAACTAATCCCAAGTACAAGGGACAGGCGGTAGCGCCCCCGCCCATCCTGGTACTGTAGACAGATAATGTACGCGAAGATTGCCCAGACTGGGACATTCAACAAGAATCTGCCAAACAGTATGGGGGACAATGCAGTCTTCACAGTAGGGCGCAGGCAAGTGCCCAATCAAATGGCGGTGCGTTCTGTGAGTGTGTCCAATTCGGAGGAGAGAGAAAGCAACCTGAAGCCCTCGTGGAATTATGGGGTAGGTCTACGGGAACAGTCGTGGCACAATAGCACAAGACTTTAAGTTCTCTTTGATCGTCTCCCATCTTCTTGGCCAAGCAGCCCGGAGAGCTGCCCGTATTCCTGCCATGTAGTCGGTGTGAGGAAGAGCGAAACGCTGGTCCGGTTGCCAATGTCTCTCTGACTCTTTGGCGCCCTCATTCCCAGCAGAAAATAATCTTGACACCCGCCCGGCTTGCCTAAACCATGGTGTCACGGATATCCCAAACCAGGGGATGCAGATATTCCAATGACCCGAGAGCACTCAGGGCACTTTGTGAGTTCCTATAAATCAAAATCTGGTCTCCGAACTGGGCACGTCGCGTAATCTCCTGTACCAAGTGGTGTATTCTCACCAGCTCGGCCGTGAAGACAGACGCAGCGCCTGGCAGAGCCCCGCTGACTACTTCAAACAGAGGGGATACAGAGGGGATACAGCGTGGAAGCCAACCACCTCTTGGGACTTAGAGCCATCCGTATACACTGACACAGTTCCATTGTGACACGAGATATGCTCCAAAAAGGTCGAGCGCAATACTCCCGGTGCTGTAGAAGCTTTGGGAGCAGAGGCGTGGCGACAAATAGCCAAACATGGCACTCTCCAGGGTGGCGTCCTATGTAAAATCAGGGGCGCCACCAGCCCGAGAGCTATACCTAGCTCTCGAAGGAGTTTCCTAGCCCTAAACCCAAAGGGCTCAGGGTATGACTGGCATCTCTCGGCGGCATAGGCACCGTCGAAATCAGCTGTCGATGCAGTGAGAGCTTTAGGCTATTGAGGGAGGCGCCAGGTTCGCGTGTACAGGCGAATAATGCACTGTGCACGGCGTAGCGAGAAAGGCATCTCCCCAGCATCGACTAGTAGGCTCTCAATGGGGTAAGTGCGGAAGGCACCGGTTGCCAGGCGAAGGCTGGTGTGGTGGATCGAGTCAACCTCCTTCCGCAATACACGCTTGGCTGCGGATGCATAAAAATCGCATCCGTAGTCGAGCTTCGAACGAACAAATGATCGATAAAAAAGTAAGGCAGTAGCCCTATCAGCACCCCAAGCACTGAACGTCACGGAACGGAGAATATCCATGGCGTGGGTACACGAGACCCTGAGGCTGCGAATATGAGCCTCTCAGTTGAGGCGTCGGTCAAATGGTTGGCAGCAGAAATGCACCACCTTAGTCTTGGCCAAAGGAAACCGAAACCTGTGCGTTTCGGCATAGCGAGAGACGCGGTTCAATGCTTGTTGGAGTCGATGCTCCAGAGTTGGCATCTGGGCCCCGCCAAAAGAGATCGAAAGGTCGTCCACGTAGAGCGTAGCGAGAACATCTTCCGGCAGCACCGAGGTGATGCCGTTGATGCTCGGGGAAAAGAGTGTGACACTGAGGACACTTCCCTGAGGGACACACTCTTCCTGCTCCATTGGGCCAGAGAGAGCTCTCCCCCCACCCATACGCAAAATCGATGCCTCGTAAAAATTCAGATATAAACATTGGGAAGCGTCCCCTCTACCCCATCATGTGGAGAGTCTCCATGATATCATATTGACATGAGGTATCATAGGCTTTTTCCAGATCGAAAAACACTGGCGTAGTGCTGTTTACGAAGGAAGGCCTCGCAGATGGCATTTTCCAGTGGTAGCAGAGCATCAGATGTGGAGTAGAACTTGCGAAAGCCACACTGTGCAGAAGAGAGATGGCCTCCACTGTCCAGAAAAAAGGCTAATCTAACATTTACCACATGCAAGAGGTTAGAGAGATTGGGCGGAAAATGGCCGGAGTAGAGTGATCTTTCCCCGGTTTGTGAAAGGAGACCCACCCTCCCAGATTCTGTTGAACAAATCGTAACAGAAAGGACATGCCTCGCTCACCCAGGTGTCGAAGCATGGCGTACGGTACATCGTCCGGACCATGAGCGATGTCCGGGCACGAAGCAAGAGCGGAACGCAACTCACTCACTGTAAACCTGTCATTGAAGGGTTCTCTGCCTCTGCAGGTAAAGTCCAGCCAGCAGCCTTCGATGACATTTCAACGTGCATTGAATGCTGGCGGGGCAGCATCCCGGCTAGAGAATGCGGAGAAAGTGGTTGCGAAAGATTCCGCCACAGAGGTGGGGCCTGAGATTGCGGTCCCATTCTCTTGGAGAATGGGAGGGGGGTCCTGCGAGAGCTTGCCCCATATCCTTTTGACTCGCTTGCACACCTGTAAGAGGGGACTTCCCGTTAAGCGAAGACATGTATGCCAGCCAAGAAGAGCGAAGAAATTCACCGACAGGAAAGTCGTTTGGGCGGCAATTATAGCAGGTATAGCGCTTTTGCTTGAGGGCCGTCTCACACTTAGATGACTACCACGGGAGTGGTCGGTGCCTGAAGGGCGCTAATGAATCATGGCCGCTTCGGAGGGATTCAATGCATTCACTATTGAAGAGAAGGTCCAGGCGGTCGCAAGGGCACCGGCCGGAGTAGGAGATCCCTCCCCTCCTTGTACTGCCTTGGATACTTGAGACGTTAGAGGAGGACCTTGCAGAGAGGTTGACTCGGGTTCAGTGTTTGGCACTGAGCCTGGATTTGCCCCCATGGAAGGTCCTACCATCTGAGGCTGGTTTGGCTCTGGGACCATGTCTATCTCGGGGAGGGGGGTTCATTCCCCCCCCCCCCCCTGCCTGGATATCACAGGTCCCATTGGCAGGATTTTTTTTTTTTTTTTTAAGGGGCTATCTGGCGACTGCCGACTTAGGCATAAGTTGCCGTAAACAAACAGCCTAGTTCTAGGCTACTTTAAAAAATTGAACAGGAAACAATAAAAAGAAATAACAATAACAATAACAAAGCAATAACAAAAACAATAACAAAGCAATAACAAAAACAATAATTAAACCGGGTTAAATGAAAGGGAGAAGGCCGGCCTTCCCCAAAAAGTCAATAAGTCCACCAGTCAAAGTACATGCACTCATCCCGAGTACAAGGGACAGGCGGTAGCGACCCCGCCCATCCCGGTACCGGAACAGGTGTCGTGCGTGAAGATCACCCAGACTGGGACATTCGACAAGAATGTGCCGAACAGTCTGGGGGACGACGCAGTCGTTGCAATAGGGCGCAGGTGAGCGCTCCATCAAATAGCAATGCATCACACGAGTGTGCCCGATTCGGAGACGACAGAAAGCAACCTGAAGCCGCCGCGGCATTGGGGGATAGGTCCATGGGAATCCATTGGCAGCAGTGTCACAATTCGAGTGTGGGAACACACAGGCCTTGACCCCCGCTAGGTTTAATATTCAAGCCAGCAGGTCTTTTAAATGAAGTGACCGATAGGCCCTGTCTTCCCTCTCCCTCCTAATGGAGTTTGCCCAACCGAGCAGCTTCAATCAGGAGCAGTTGGTTATGGGCTGCCTGCTGGCTTTCTTAGCAGACCCCTTGGAAAGTAAAGCGGGGACTGCCACTAGAAAGAGGGAGGCACCCGTGGGCAACTCCAGACAAGGGGGTGAGGGGAAGTCCCCTACACCCGTAGTCAAAGAATTTTGGAGGTTCCCCTTGAAAGCACAGGGGGGATGGGGGCTCCATTTTTTCAGTGGAGCTGCCCGAAGGAGGCTCCAACAGTGGATAAGGGGAAATTGAGGGGAGATTTTTGGTTCTGTCATCATTGGGCTTGGTGACCATATTTTTTTATGGGATGCAGACTGTAATTACCCCCCACAGTAGCCCACTCTGCAAGTGGGGCATACATGACTGGCATGGCAGAGCCAGGTGCCACCATTTAAGGCCATCCCTCCCACTTGTTGACCTGGCAGCCCTTCAGCATGGCGGCTCCCCCTTGGGCATGGCGTAAAAAGGATAGTGTGTAAAGTGAGAAGGAAAGGGAATGTGAGGAAGGTATGGGTGGTGATGAAGCAGGTTGTTAAAAACCCACCATCTCAAACTGGAGCTCAGGGGTTAGGGGACATTGTTCCCTCCCACCTCAGCCCCGATCCAGGATAGTTGACTGAGAAGAAGGTCAGCATCTACCCTGTGAAAATAGAAGCTGACCAGAGAGTTGTGGGAAAGGTTGTAAGTACAAGCGATCTAAAAGAAGAAGAGGCTAAGCTGGGGCTGGATAGAGTGCTGAGTCCCTTCAGCACGGCGGCTAGGAAGGCAAATCGCTGCACCCCTTACAGGGTGTTTAATGGGTAATTTTTTTTTAAGCAGGGCATCTAGTTGACAAGGCAACTCTCATTTCTTCATTCACTGCCTGCAATCTTTCTCTTTTCATTGTTTTTATATTGTACAATGCAGAGAAGTTAGTTTTAAAATACTTTCAAGTGTTGTTAGATTTTTTAATAAATATTTGAAATACATATTCATTTGCAATTTAGGGATTTAAAATTTTTTTTACTCACTCTTGCAGACCCTTGGGTGGCTATTATGGCACCCTGGCTGAGAAAAACTGGGCTAGAGCAGTCAAACTTTGTTTAAGATACATAGCAGACTCACCTTTTTATTATCCAATATTTCATCAACAAATAAATTATTTTCTTTAATTATGTTAATATCCATATTTTATTCAAGATTTATATATATTATATATATAGTCAATAAAGTTTCCTTCTGATGTTTGTTTTTATATATGACAGTCCTTTAAACTTACATTATATTGCTAGATTCCTTTTTTAAAATTTATTCTTATCTTTAAAAATTAACCTAAGGATAACAATGAAATTTGAGTCAAAGCTAATTTTTCTTTTCTTTTTGAAACAACAGTGTGATCAAAAAGTCACTGTGCGATATTTTTATTAACAGAAACACATTTTAATAATAAAAAACAGAGAATATTATGAATATGAATCAAGTTTATAATCAATGTTGAAAGTGACCCCTGTTAGCATAAATACAGACTTGGATCCTTTTAATTTTTTTTCTAAAAAGCACTATTAGTATGTCTAAAATAAAAAAAATTAAGAAGTACACAGTGACTTTTTGATCACCCTGTATATATATGGGGATTAATTGTGAAACACTTTACTTATGCAAGAGTTGGCTACTGATGAATTTATACAAGACTTATCCAAATATAACCAATGAGGGCAAGAATCTATACTTGCTAGCAGATATTTGTCTCACTAGAGCACCAAATGGGCTGAAGAAGGAATATGGGATGGACTCCACACCTGCTCATCACCAGTGTGGCTGGTAGGGTAGGAAAAGCCTCCATCAAGGAGCAACCATAGACTGACCATTGGAAAGCTTATCAAAATTGACCGAGATTATATCTATTATACGAGCAATAAAATTTATATATTACCACAAACAGGACTGTGAATAAAAACAAGACAGATTAGGAAGCTTTTCTCACCAAATTATTTTTATTAATCCCAACTTTTCCACTCCTAAAAACCCTGACAACAACAATAACAAATAACTAACAATAGACACATACAATCAAAAGAAACAAGAAAAGATCTCCCCAGCATCAAAATGTAGGCTCTCAATGCAGGCCATGAGGGAGGAACAGCTCACCAGGCAAAGGCCAGTGTGGTGGATTGAGTACACCTTCCACAATACACACTAAGCCATGGATGCATAAAACTCGCATCCGTAGTCGAGCTTCGAACAAACAAAGGATCAATAATAGAGTAAGGCAGTAGCCCTATCAGCACCCAAAATACACAATATCACAGAGCAGATAATTTCCATTGCATGGGTATGAGAGACCTTAAGGCTGCACATATGAGGCTCCAAGGTGAGGCCTTAGTCAAAAACAAAACCAAGGAAATGGTGCAAATCCACCACTTCCAAGGAAAACCCATTTAGGAACAAGTCCAGGTCAGGATGGAACTGTGGATGGTGGTAGAAATGCAATACATCTTGACCAAGGAAAACCAAAACCTGATCACTTTAGCATGCCTATTAGAGTTAATGCTCCAGAGTTAGCCTTTGGGTCACACCAAAAGAGATTGAAGGTTGTCCACGTAGAGTATAGCAAGAACATCTTCCAGCAGCACTAAGGTGATACAATTGATGCTCAGGGCAAAGAGTGAAACTGAGGAAACTTCTCTGAGAGATACCCTCTTTCTGCTTGTGTGGGCCAGAGAAGGCTACCCCCAAACATATGCAGAATCAGTGATTTTGCAAAGTCTAAAATAAAGATTGGGGGCATCCTCTTGCCCTCATTGTGTAGTCTATGAAACTCTTATCGCCTAACAGTATTAGGTGAGCGCTCCATCAAATGGCAGGGCATCCTGCGAGTGTGTCCAATTCTGAGACAACAGAAAGCAACATGAAGCCTTTGCAGCATTCAGGGGTAGGTCCATAGGAACAGTCGTGTGGCAATGGCACGCAACTTTAAGTTCCCTTCGACCGTCACCCATTTTCTTTGCCAAAAAGCCCGTATTTCTGCCATGTAGTCGATGTGAGGAAGAGTGAAACGCTGGTCTGGTAGCCCAAGCCTAACAGATTCTTTGGCGGCTTCATTCCCAGCAATTCCTACATGTCCAAGAACCCAGCAGAAGATAATCTTGACATCCGCTCAGCTTGCCAAAACTGTGGCATCACAGATATTGTGAACCAAGGGATGCAGAGATTCCAATGCCCCAGGAGCACTTGAGGCGCTTTGTGAGTGGCTATAGATCACAATCCAGTCGCCGAACCGGGTACATCGCATAATCTCCTGTACCGAGTGGTGCATTACCACCAGCTCAGCCGTAAAGACAGACAAAGCGCCTGGCAGAGAGCCACTGACTTCAAACAGAGGGGATATGGCATGGAAGCTGACCCCTTATTGGGACTTGGAGCCATCCATATACACTGGCATGGTTCCAGCGTGACACAAAGTGTGCTCCAAAAAGGTCGAACACAATAGTCCAGGCGCTATAGAAGCTTTGGGAGCAGAGTCGTGGCAACAAATAGCCAAAGGTGATACCCTCCAGGGTGGCATCCTGGGCAGACCAGGGGCACCATTGTCCCAAGAGCTATACCTATATAGCTCTCGAAGGAGTTTCCTAGCCCTAAACCCAAAGGGCTTAGGGTATGACTGGTGTTGTAGCGGGCAAAAATCAATACTAATCCCAATCATTCCAACCCACTTCCTACATTAATTCGGATGTGAGAAATCAAAGGAGAATGAAACGGATTGTATATACAGTCCTTTATTTACAAGAAAAATATAGGGTAACTATTTATAAGAGATAGGGGTGAATAAATTTGAAATCTCGTAAAAATAATCCTACTTAAAAAGCCAATCTTACTTATGAATGCCAATCAAAATTTATATAAAAAACAACATTCAATTAGACTATATCTACAAAAGGAAAACAACCACAATAACAAACAAAAAGAAAAATGCCTCATGTGGTACCAAAGGGGGGGAAGTCCTGCCAGCTGCCACTCATGTGGGTACAATGTATAGGACTTATCAAAACAAACTGGCGCCTCTAAGCTCGGAATTAGTGATCTGGTCGTGTCTTGAGGCTACTAAAGGAAAAGCCCTCCCTTCAAATGGGACATACAATTATTTAAATTTGTATTACTCCAAATCAGACAATGCCAGCTACTCTTTACAAAAGGAATATTTTGGAATTTAATAGATTGGCCTTTCAAAACAATAATAATCACAATTTGCTGAAGAAGAGAAAAAAAACAACATTTTAGACAAAAATAAAATCTGAAATTTATATTACTGTATATAAAAAACAAAAAAACTCCATTCCCATTCACAAATATTCTTACAGAGGGAGGGAGAGGGTATTGGGAAAAGGGGTGGGAGAATGGCCCTTCACACACACACTGACATTCGCTCCATCACACTCTTCCTTCTTTAGGCCATTCAACCACAGTCATTCACAATGAACTCTCAATCCTTACTCATGGTACCTTTTATACTCAATCGCACCCTTCTGCACCTATTCACACTTGTCTACTAGTCCCTGGCTATGCGTAGCAATCAGTCTGGCTTGTTTGTCAGTCGTTCTGTCAGTCTCCTCATCACTATTGATAATATCGTCCACCATACTCTTAGCCTTCATTACCAGTTCTCCCATCTCTCAATAGAACTCTTTCATACTCTTCCATTCAGAACCTTCACTCTTCATACCCCCATTCATCAGCTCCTCACTCACAACTCTCATCCAACTCAAGGTATACTCTTGCGAAACAGACAAATCACTCGCATCCCCTCTACTCTCAGCGGCTACACTGGAAACCCCTTCAACTGGTTCCTACCAGAAGCCAGAAGAGTCAATCACCTCCTCATTCTCCAGATCAAACTCACCTCTACCCTTACCATTCGCAAAACCAGAAAAATCAGCCACACTAGATTCATTCTGCCCAAACCCACTATCATTCATAATGTTCCCAAAACCAGAAAAATCAGGCACAGGCAGCTCACTCACTCGTCTACTTATGCCAGCCAAATCACTCACCTGTTTATGCAAACACTCAATCTCTCTCTCAAGCTCCCCCATACCAGAAAGACTCTGATCAGACTTACTTTCATTTGTACTTGCATTCTTCCTTTCACTCTTCTTTGTACGCTTTCTACTCCTCGAGACCAAGACAAGCTATTTCCCAGACAGATCCATACTATCACATTCAATCATCATGCACTTTACCTCTCTCTCTGTACAGTTCATACACTGGATGACTCACCAGGTAGTCAGGAGGTTCTCTCCACCTCCTCAACTGACTCTGATGAGCCTGCACTCTCTCAGTTACACCTTCATTCAAACTCTCCAAAACATACGTCACACCATTCTCCCAGACTCTCTCAACTCTATACGGACCTTCAAACTTTTCACTCATGTTTGACACATTCAACCTAACTTTTACTTCTTTTACCTTCAATACTTTTGCACCTATTTCAAATGAATGAAACCTTTCACGTGCCTCATGCCATACACTCTACTCACCTTCACTCAAACAAAACCTATCTTTCACTCACCATTCAAAATTTATAACAAACTGACATGGAGACACCCCAGTTGCACTATGCACCATCGAATTATACACTCATAACACTCTACTCAACCATTCATCCCAGTTATTCAAAGTTGAACTCATCATTCTCAACATCTCACACAAGGTCCTAACTATACGTTCAGCTAACCCATTCAAAGATGATACATACAGTGTCATCTTCACATGCTCCACACCATCTTCTCTCAACATTTGCTTAAACACTTCATTCGCAAACTCAGGCCCATTTTCACTCAGACATCTCCTAGGCTTCTATACACACATAGGAAAACACAACCACATGTGCAACAGTCACACTCCTTTTATCTCTAATAGGCACTGCATACACAAACTTACTTTTATGATCAACCATAACAACATTCCCAGCACTTGTACACAGTAAAGACACACAATCAATTACTACTAATTCAAATGGTTCTTTTGCATCAACTTTCAACATCAGCGGGTTCACTTTCACACCTTGCACCTTTCGCTTCTGACACCTTTTACACGTAGTCGCAACATCATTCACAACAGTTCTCAGAAATGGATGGAACAAACGCTCCTTCATACACTCCCACAGCTTAAACTTACCCATATGCCCATAATTATCATGCACAACCTTCACCAGACCAATCATCCCAACCAAGGACATCACAGGTACAAACATATCATCCGCATACTTCATATGCCTCACAAAATATACAACATCCATACAAATAAAATCTTTAGAATACCTTTTAAAATCACTCAAACACTCAAGCCATTCATTCAAATCAACACGCATCATTATACACCTCTTCAACTCAGTGACAAAAGGACACATCTCTTGCATCTCTAGAATATTATCATCACTTAAAATCTCATTCTCACCATCCATGACCAATTCAATAATAACGCAAAATTTTACAACATTCTTCGCACACTCATTCAACCTTATCACCTCACATTCACCTTTCATAACAAAATCCTTATCAGCATCCAAAGAAAAATCATTCAATCTCATAAAGTCCACACCATGCAAGAAACAACACAGCATTTGCTCATCTTTCAGAATCACAAAATCATGCTTCACATTCACACCACTGCCCAAACTCAAACTCAGAATAACCTGTTCCCATGCCACTATCATTCCATTCCCCAGTCCACTTATCCGTAACTTCACAGGCTTACACTCACAACATCTAAACTCATCCTACTTACTCAGAATCCTCTCATTCACTAATGACACTTACACACCAGTATCAATCAAACCACAGAAGAACTTTTCACTAACTTTCCCTCTCGCTTCCATTATATCAGGTCCACCATGTTCACAATACACAGATGGAACAAGCATACCAACACCAGCACTGACATCTACACTGTCATCAACTCCCACATCATCACTCACCAGACAATCATTCTTCTCTCCCTATATACGAACAATATTCAATCACCCAATTGTAATGCACACCGTTCAAACACTGTAGATGCACCACATTAACATTCAAACCCTTCATCTTCTCATCTTTGTACACAATCAGCCTCTCAGCATCAAAGTGCACATAAGCAATCATTCCATACAAATGACTCACTACAATCAACACTTCCTGAAAGGGCAGGACCCCTGGCATATACATCGCTCTCAATTCTTTCAGGAAGTTCCGCACCCTCGCCATACCAATACTTTCATGCTTCTTACATACTTCACTCATGACCTCCTTCCTTAAATCATCCACACTATCTGGCATTCTCACATCTATTCCATCACTCTTCAGATCTTGCAAACCATTCCATACACTCTCAAACAAGGAATCACCACCACCCTTACTCTCCTTTTCATTCATAGTCGCTTTTGGCAAATACTCAGGATCACTCACTCCACACACATCTTCATCATTCGTACCAGGATACCTTGACATCAAATCAGCCACTCCATTTCATTCACCAGGCATGTACTCAATCATAGTCAAAGTCACTCAAATCTTCCAAAGTCCTTGCAATCCTACTATCATCCGGTTTTATACATTACAAATACACAAGAAGTGGTGATCTGTTTTGATCACAAACCTCTCACACCATACAAAAACAGATGCAACACTTTCAAACAATACCTTATTGCAGCCAACTCTCGCTCCAAGGTCAATTACTTTCATTCTGCCGCATTCATAGCCTTGGATACAAACCCAATTATTCGCCTGACAATCTCTCCATTCAAACGCTGCTCTTGCATCAGAAAACCTCCCATACAGTACCCACTCGCATCCATATAAAATTCAAGTATCTTAGCATTCACACTATAGTCCGGGTATGCCAATTTAACATCTTCAGCTGCTGCCTCTTTCAGTCTCTCATACGCCTCATTCATCTTATCATTCCACCTAACAATCGTACTACCTTTCTTGCCCATCCACTCAGTCAGAGGCTTACTTACACCTGAACAGTCACATATAAACTTTCGCTGAAACTCAATCAAACCCAGAAACGACTTCAGTTGCTTAAGTCACTGGTTTCGGAAACATTCGCACCTTCTCAACATACTTCAGCAACTTTCGCCACCCATTCTCGCTCACCATATGCCCAAGGAATTCCACTTCTTTCGCAAACCATTCAAACTTCGCTACTTTCACCTTCACATCAATACTCTCCCAACATTCTCAACACATCATTCACCAATCTAATATGTCACTCAAAACTCTCAGTCCTAATCAAAATATCATCTATAAACACAATCACACTCTTACTTGCAAACTTACTCAACAGAACATTCATCGCCCGCTGGAAGGCTCCAGGAGCATTAGCCAACCCGAAGATGAGGGTCCGGAACTGATGCCTTTTTGTAGAGGAAAAAGCAGTCACCGGCCGGCTCTCCTCAGCAATGGGCATGTGGTAATACCCCTGTACCAAATCCAGCTTTGTAAACCACTCCATCCCATGCATACTATACATACACTCACCACACATTGGAAACATTTCTTTCACACTCCTTTCATTCGCCTTTCAATAATCCACACACAGACACAATCTTCTATCTGGCTTACGTACAGGCACAATCAGACTATTCCATGCACTCTCACTTACTTCAATCACCCCCAATCGTTCTAATTCCACACACTGCTCCTCAATCCTATCAGCAACCGGATGCAGGAAATGTCTCAGCCACTGATAGATTAGGGTGTCCTCCTTCAGGACAATCTTGAATTCTGGAAGCCTCGCAACCCCAAAATCTAGATCACCCTTACTGAGGACACCCTTTCGTTCAAACAGCATTCGAAACATATCATCGCTTTTATACTCAAGTCAAACATTCATCCAATTCCACTATCCCTCCCACTTCATTATACGTCCATTCACATGTGTTTTCATTCGCAACATTTACCCTGAGATCCATACCTACCTCATTGCCAGTGGAGAGGTGACACAGTACATCTCCGACTCAGATCCCCCGCACCTGCCCTTTCACTCTGGGGTCCGCCTGCACACATACAAAAGGATCATTCATTCTCATCAAGCCATCAAACACACCTTACCTTATAACACGCATCCTTTCCATCCAATATCACAGTGTTCTCATCCATATTCAAACTCATATCCTTATTCTAACTCACTCTAACAGATGCCCTTTCACCCTTCACAAGCCTTACACTCTCCATAGCAGTCACCTTAATACCAGTAAACACACTCCTCAAAACACTACCATCTTTCCTATATACAACTTATACACCCCATTTTTACAAATCTTTCTCGCAATCTGATCACTCGCAGGATGCACAACTATATGGTTCACTTTCATAAAATCATACCGCAAGATCACACCATACTCACTACTCACAGAGAATTCACACTTATTCATCAACATACTATGCATTCGAACAGCTGACCTCATCCTTCCAATCACAGGCACTCTCATACTACCAATCCCTACCAAACTACCTTTACACTCAGACAGGAGGGCTTTTTCACTCAACTTGTCATACACATCCTTATATACCAAGCTCATCTTGCATCCAGAATCTATCAAAGCCAAACACTCAATCCCATTCAATTCAAACTTCATACTCAGACACTCATACTTACTACCAGAGAGCACTTTCACACTAGAAAGACTTACCAACACATTACTCACACTCATGCACTCAGAGGATACTTCACCAGGTACCCTCTTACAATTCAGTTTCCCACTTTAGACTTTCTATTCACACCTTGTGCACTCAACCTAATCCAACACTTTTCACATGAATGTCCTTCCATTGCACAATAGCTACATACATTCCTCTGGTCACGACACATCATCACATAATGACCAGCCATTCTGCAGTTACCACATGCAAATCTTAAATTCCCCCCAGCATTTGCTCCATCATTCAACTTCAGACAATCTTTCTTCAAATTGCCTCTTTCTCTACATTTGAAGCACTCTGTCACACTTTCCTGGCAATCCTTTATTAAATGCCCTTTCTTACCATACCCAAAACACGCACCAGATGTCCACCTATATTCCGCTAACATGTGACCCTTCCTATAACACCGAAGACATTCTACAACCTTTCTCACACCATTCGGTCTCTCATTTGCTGGAACATACCTCAGTTGCTCCCTCATATACCCATTCATGCGTTTACCACTCATCTGGCTCCTTCCATTTGTCCATCCTCCATTCACCCATCCAGCGTGCTGGCCCAGGAAGCTCGACATCAACCCAGCTGCACAGCCCTCAGGGCATCCCGATAGCTGACAAACTGCTGCAGTGGAGGAAAGCTCCTGGGCTTCTTACCCCCAACATTTACACTATACCATCCATCCTCATCAAATTGCCCGTCTTCCAATAGTTCTAACACATCCTCCCACACCAATCATTCACCTGTCAACCTCATTCTCTCCTTTCTTTTCCCATTCACCCATTTACCTACCTTTCGCGGGACTGTATCCAGGAATTTTCTCATCAATTATTTACATTCATTCACATCATCATCACCATACCTCTTTCTCGCCATACTCTCAACCCTATGTGCATACATGTTCACACTTTCACTCTTCCCCATTCGAGCCTTCTCAAATTCATTCACCCTTTTATACTTCACACTCTCTTTCAATTGTTTCACCTCCCCAATTAATCTCCCCTTCACCACATCATATCTCAGTTCCCCACATTTTTTATTATATGGAAAAACTCTTTAATACTTTTCCCTCCAAACATTCCCCCAAAACATTCATCCAATATCCCTTATTCTCCAGGTACTTGAGCTTGCAATATCGCTCAAATTCCCCAAAGAATTCTTCCTCACTTTTCCCTCCATGCAACTTAAACCTATCTACGTTTGGCACTTCCCTTATCAAAATACCCTTCCCCAAATTCACTTCACTCTCACTCATACCAATCATACCATCACTCTCTCCTTCATCCGAGTACAATGAGTACACACTCTTTCCTCTTACCTTCCTATCCTTTCCCATTGAACCAGTCTTCCTCCTTCTCTTCCATTCTCCATCCTTCCTCTCACTCATAATCACCCTATCCTCTCTAGACTCACACACACTCCCATTGATCCCATTAGTCTTATCCCTTTCGGTCGGAGCAGGGATCAAGGTTGAGGGTCCTGGGGCCAGTCCTGACCCCTTCATCCGTTGGTCGACCTGCTTCTGTCTCTCATCCATTTCTTTCCTCATCCTGTCTGTCTTCTCATCCATACTCATCATATCACTCTTCAATCCATCAATCACGTTCCTCAACATCAGACATTCCTCCTCTTTCTGCCTCAATTCCAGCCTAAGTCTCATGATCTCATCATAGAGGCCCTATTCCACAGAAGCCATCCTCCCAGGTTAGTAACAGCGATAGACAAAGGTGAAAAACAACCAAACTACATGTCACTCTAATTGGGTGTGGACTGCAATCCAATCCCATCACGCTCCCAGTTTCAAGATCTCATCCCTATTCAGGCGCCAAATGTAGCGGGCCAAAAATCTAGACTAATCCCAATCGATCCAACCCACTTCCTACACTAATCCGGATGTGAGAAATCAAAGGAGAATGAAACGGATTGTATGTACAGTCCTTTACTAACAAAAAAATGTACAATAATATTTATAATAGGGAGGGGTGATTAAATTGGAGATCTTATTACTATTCACCAAAAATATATACGGCTAAATTTCCTATATATATGCAATCAAAAAAATAAATAAATCCTACTTATAAATTTTAGCAATCAATCAATCCTAAGAAACAATTCAATGCAAAATTGAACAACCCCCCAAAATATCCGGACTACAACAGTCAATATATAAATAACAAAAAGAAAGGCCTCACATGGTTCCAAGGTGAGGGGGTGACGTCCAGCCAGCCATCACACGAGCGAGCAAAATGCCTAGGACTTACAAACAAGTGGTGCCTCTGAGCTTGATGGAAGATAAGTGACCTTATCACGCTTGCGTGGCTATTATAAGCCCTCCTTCATTAAAGCTATACTATTTTAAACTCAACAAGTAAGACAGAACACGGCCTTGAACCTTTGTCAAATACTATTGGCCTTTATTAATTGACAATAATAAATAGTTAGCTTTGAATACAGGGGTAATTTACAAGATTACTCTTATCTTTCCAGAATATGGCGCCTGGAAAGAAAGAAAAACATTTTATAATAACATGCAAATCAATTTTATAAAAAAACAAAAACAAAAAAAACAAACCCATTCCCATTTAAACACACATTCTTAGAGAGGGAGGAAGTGGGTATTGGGAAAAGGGGTGGGAGAATGGCCCTTCATACACACTCACATTCACTCCACCACAGCTACCATAGAGGTCATCGACCCCCCCCTTCCCCAATCAAAATCAGGCTGTGCATCCGAAGAGCACAAAGATAGATCAAGGAAAGAAAATGAAGCGGTTTTGGGCAGTGATGCGTAAAATCATCCACATTTAGGACACCCATCTCAAGCTCTTCGATCAGATCAGCAAGGACTTGTCCCCTGGGATTTATTGAGTAATCTACCCAGAGAGGATGTCTGCTGTTCAGATCTCCAAGCAAGAGAAAGGGCCTCAGCAACCATGCCACAACGCGGCAGAAGTCCCTCGCGTCAAAGTCAGCTGAGGCTGGAATGTATGTAGAAATAATAGTATACTTCCTATCCAGGTGAAGCTGCACAGCCACTGCCTGAAAGGAGGTATCTAAAGTGAAAGGAAGAACGAAGACATCATGTTGGATGTAAATCGCACATCCCCCAGCCTGGCCCCCACCTTATGGTGGTGGAGTCGCAAAACCCTTATACCTTGGGAGGGCGGGCAGGGGCACGCGCCTAGCATCGTCTCCTGCAGAAAAATAGCTAAAGGGGAATGAGATGAGATGAGCCTCCACAGCTCCTCCCAGTTGACCCGGAGTCCACGGCAAATCCATTGAAGGAATATGCCCTCCAGGCCTAGCTCGGAGGAGATGCGGGGGCCTGCCTTGAACAGAAGACACTCACAGGAATGGCCGTTAGCTTCCCGGAGGCAGAACCCCGGGCGCTGTTAGCCGGACAAAGCGCTGAAGGCACTGTCGCCTTCGAAGACTTATTGGGGGAGGTTGGGCTCGCCATGTGAGTCTTTTCCTACCTCAGCCTCGAAACCTTATGTGGGTGTTGCGGCTTCAGAGGCGGGGGGGGGGGCTCTCTTTTCGAGGATCCATCATCTGCGAACAACTCAGCACACCACTAGGCGTGGACGAAGGAGCCGAAGCTCCTTATCGTGTGAGGCCTTGGAGGGCACCGGTCAGGGGAGATCCTTCCCCTCCTTGTACTGCCTTGGAAACCCTAGCCATTTGAGGAGGACCTTACATAGGGGCGGAGTCGAGTTTAGTGCTTGAGGCCAAGCCCAGAGATTCCCTCCAATGGAAGGCCCTACCCTCTGAGGCTGGGTTGCCTCAAGGACCATGTCTATCAACTGGGGGGCCTCCAGTTGCCCCCCCCCCAAGGACATCACAGGTCTATTGGCAGCAGCGTCTTTAGTCATGTCTGGGGAGGGACAGGCCTTGACCCCCGCTAGGTTAAAAATTCTAGCCAGCATGTCTTTTGAGGGAAGCGACTGAAGGGGCCTGGCTTCCCTCACCCCCAAGGGGGTTTGCCCTACCGAGACGCTTCAATGGGCAGCGGTTGGCTATGGGCTCCCTGCTGGCTTTCTTGGCAGTCTCCCTATTTGCCGATTGAAATAGGGAGGTGACCAAAGGCACCCCCAGACAAGGGGGTGAGGGGAAGTCCCCTACACCCGTAGTGAAGAGAGGAGTAAGCCTCCTCTCCAGTTAGAGAAATTTGGAGGGTCCCCTGCTTTAAGCACAAGGGGGGGGGGAGACCTCCATTTTATCTGTGGAGCTGCCGAGGGTGGCTCCAATACTGGACAGGAGGAAATTGAAGGGAGAAAATTTGTTTTTTCATCATTGGGCATGGTGACCCTCTTTTTCTTACAGGAAGCAAATGCTCATCACCCCTCGCAGTAGCTCGCTCTGCAAGGGCGCGTACAGGCCTGGTAGAGCCAGGTGCCACTATTTTGGACCACCCCTACCACCTGGTGGCCTGGCAGTCCCTCGGCATGGAGGCTCCACCTTGGACACGGCGTAAAATGATAGTGTGTGAAGAGAGAAGTAAAGGGGATGTGAGGAAGGTATGGGTGGGGATAAAGCAGGTTGTTAAAAACCCACCATCCCAAACCAGAGCTCAGGGGTCAGGGAACATTGTCCCCTCGTCCCTCAGCCCCGATCCAAGATGTTTGGCTGAGAAGAAGGTTAGCATCTACCCTGTGAAATTAGAGGTGACCAGAGAAAGTTGTGGGAGAGGTTGTATGAAAAGCGAGGAAACCGGGAGAAACAAGTGTTTTGAAGGAAGGAGAAGAGGCTAAGCTGGGGTCGGATGGAGTGCTGAGTCCCATCAGCACGGCGGCCAGGATTGCAAATTGCCACGCCCCTTACGGGGGATTTCTGTCACAGCGTGCCTAAACAATACGAAGGAGAGGAGAGAGCAGGTGTAATAACAATATTTAAAGAGTCACTATTTCCCCTAAGATTTGAGATCAAGTTTTGCATAATAGACAAAATTATAGGAACTGCGATGAAAGCCAGATGATGCATTTAGGGCTAAGTGAAAGACGCTCAAGAAGTGTCTTTAGAGGAGAGAGGCTTAATACATAAACCCTCACCCCCTCCCCCCTTCCTCTACCCCCAGTAGGTCGGCGAAGTATATAGGCAGATAACTGGAGAAGAACGAGGGAGATTGAGTTAGAGATCGACACAAAGAAGTCCAGTGGCAGGGCCCGGCAATCAAAGAAAGGAACAGAAAAGTTCATTCTGAGTCAGTTCCTGGTGGTCACACCAGAGATTAGCATCTTGTATCAAGAATCACTCCCATACATCTCTCATCAGAGAAACCCCCTAGCTCAGTTTTTAACAAAAACCAGAGATAGTCCTTGCCATTGAGGAATACCCAAAGTGAACTCGCCTCACCCCCCCCCCCTCCCAATTCATCAAAAGATTCACTTTTGCTCATTGCTCGTCAGTGTAAAGCATCTCAAGATTAACCTGAAGATTGGAAAATGCCTACCTTCACAGTCTCATTGCTTAAATTATCTAACTAAGAAAATGTACCTAATACCATCCAGCTCTCTCACCAAAATCACCTGTGGCTCCAAGTCAGTCTCCCCACCAGACAAACAACTGGGCATCTATGACCACACCCATGCATTGAACCACAAACCACTTCCCCCCATCTACATAAGATCCCAAAGTCAAGGTCATCCCGCGGCGGATTCACTTGTTATTTTTTTTAAAGGTAAAGAAATTTATATATTTTTGTGCGGCAATTAATGCTCATTATTAAAGTACTAATTTTCAAGTAGACTTTTATTTATAGAGGTAAAGTTTGTTTTTAGTATTTCATTTTTTTTTCAATGTTGCAATTAAAGATATATTTTTGGTTAGAAGTGTTTAACTCAATCCTCCAAAAGCTGCACATGGCTATAGGAATCCTCCCTGATTAAAGAAGTAAAGCAAAAGATTAAATAAAGTAAAAGAAATATAGTACTCTTAGAGAAAATGAAATAACAAGAGTTATTGAAGTACAGCAATCCCTTGATTAGCGTGGTTAATAAATCCCCAGGTTTACCGTGTAAAGCAAAACTGCGCTAATCAAACTTAAGAACCAATGGGAATAATTATAACGAATTCTCAAAAATATTTAAATTACATATAGTTTCTTTTTTCACTAAAAACTCATTTTATATCTTTCAAATAATAGAGGGATATAAATAAAAGAAATAAAGTAAGACTTAAAGTTTATTTTTTTACCAAAAAACACATCCAACTTCAATTGAACAATATTAGATTTCTTCCTTTCATCCATAATCTTGCGGTAGTAATCAACTTGCTTATCGATTCCACGATGAATGTTCATACTTCTCTCTTCGTTTGGATCAATTTCTCTTATGATTTCTTTTGCTTTTTCAATTGCATTGAATAGTTCTTCAAGCTTTTTATTTGAAACTTCTTTGGGAGCCGTTTCCTTTTCATCTTTTTCCCCATAAGCATATTCATGGTCAATTGCGAGAAGATCATCATCAGTCAAGTCTTTTGAGTGAGATTCCAACAATTCCCTGTTTTCCAAATCTGCTTCAAAGCCAAGTTCTATTCCAACTGGAGAGATTTCATCAATAACTTCGTTGAACGATCGTTGAAACCACAAAAATCGTTTGCACACTCTGGCAAAATATTCTGATAGACAGCTCTCTGTAACTTATTCCCATGATTTATGAATGTTCTTGACTGCTTGTTTAATATCGTATCTTTTCTAAAATTCCTCGAGAGTAATCAGGTTATTTCCAGTTGTAGCTTCAATGGCTTTATTAAAAGTTTGTCTCAAATAATATGCTTTGAATGTTGAAATAGTTCCTTGGTCCATTGGCTGAAGCAAAGAAGTGGAATTTGGTGGTAGATAAATAACTTTCACATTGCTATTTAAATCATTTAGTGAAGTGGGATGCCCAGGCGCATTATCTAAAATCAAAAGAGCTTTGAAATCTAAGTTACTTTTCTTACAGTATTTTTTAACTGTGGGACAAAAATGCAAAGTGAATCATTCTTCAAACAACTGCCTTGTCATCCAAGCCCTTTTGTTCGATTTTCAAATTACTGGAAGAGATTGCTTGTTAAACCCTTTGAATGCCCAAGGGTTCATCGTATGATAAACTACCATCAGTGCAGCTGCTTCTTTCTTTGCTAAAAATGTTCGTGTAGGCATCTTTTTCCAAAAGAGACCAGTTTTGTCAACATTGAAGATTTGACAAAGTTGTTATCCATTTTGTTCAATTATTTTCTTCAGTTCATTGGGAGATTTAGCTGCTGCATCTTTATCTGCGCTGGCTGTTTCCCCTGTTAATTTAATATTTTTTATGCCTGATTGAGCTTTGAAATTTTCGAGTCAGCCTTTACTAGCAGAAAATGTTGAAGCATCCTCTTGATATTTTTCTTTTTTCAATGAAGAGAAAAGGCCCAAAGCTTTAATCAATAGGAATGCGCTTCTGATTACAGTCTTCCAACCAAATCCTCCATTTCAATCATCAAAGGAGACCTATTTCTAGTGCATTGCATGCTTGAGGATGTAGATACAATTTTGCCTTTATCTTGATACTTGCTTGCTTTATTTAAAATCGTGCGTATTGTTGACTCGCTAAAACCTAGCCTCCTACCTATCTGTGCTTTGGTTTCGCCATTATCAAATCGTTTGATCATATCAAGTTTAGTCTCCAAAGTGATGTGTTTACGTTTAAGAGTTTCTTTTTTGTCCATAATTATAAAGGTAATTTATTAAACGAAAATATATAAAATAAAATCAAATTATGTATGTAGTCTGATGGAAATGAGCAATAAGTATGGCAGAGGTCTTTCCTAGATGAAGGTTGGCGAGTGACTGCCCGTTTCAACTCTCCCTCACTGAAGGCTCTGCTGTGGGTTGCCAATGCTCACCGGAGGAAAAAAAATGGCGCACGGAAGAAAAAAAAAACGCGCTAATCAAAATTGGCACCGCATATATTGATGAAGGGTCTCAAATTGAGGGGGAAGGGGCACTAATTAAAACCGCGTTTTTCAAAACCTTGCTAATCAAGGGATATATGTATATAACAAAAACCTATGTACACCAACTCGGCCCTTATACTACAACAATGAGCTAAGGATCAAGGAAATAAGGAAAGCATGTGAAGTAGACACAGTTATTCTTGGTGACTTTAATTTAAATTCTGTAGACTGGGAAAATATGATAGGAAGGGATAGAACAAGTTGTAAGTTTATAGAATGCTTTTCCAGATAATTTTTTGACTCAATTTGTTAATAAGCCAACAAGGGGTACCAATATATTAGATCTGGTTCTTTCAAATGATGATCACTTGGTTAGGAATTGACTGTCGGGGAAGCATTGGGAAATAGTGCTCATCAGATGGTTCCTTTTAACTTAGGAATAATGAAAGGTAGAACATCAACAAACTCTACAAAAACTCCAAATTTTTACAGGGGAGATTACGATAAATTATGAAACTTACTAAATCAGATTAGGTGGGATATAGAATTCAGGGGGAAGAATACTTATGAGATGTGGGACACTTTTAAGACTATACTGAACATAGTCCAGGAGTAGTGTATTCCAATGAAGGCTATTAGGAAGAAATGTAGGAAGCCATTGTGGTGGAATCGGGAGAGAGCTAGGAAAATTTCTGAGAAGAAAAGGGCATACCAGAGATTACAGAGAGAAATTAGTTTTGATCATTTAAATCATAAGTGGACCAAAAATTAGCTAAATAAGATTATTAAGAAGATCAAAAGGGCGGCAGAAATTAATTTAGCTCAAAATAATAATAAAGATCAAAAAAAATTCTTTAGCTATTATAGAATTTATAACAAATCTAACAGTGATAAAATAGGGCCTATTAGATATGAAGGGGCTTTGAAAGAATCTGATGAGGAAATAGTAGAGGTTCTTAATGATCATTTTTCTTCAGTATTTACACAAGAAAATTGAGATAGATTAATTGATGATAATTCTAGGTCAAGGGAAGTAGTGTTGAATACCATTAATGTGAACAGGGAAAAAATTAAAGAGCTTATATTGGAGTTAAATACTAGTAAGTCATCTGGCCCAGACAACATTCATTCTAGGTTACTCAAAGAAGGCGTAGATAGTATTGCAGAAGCTCTTGAAAAGATATATAATAGATCACTAGAGTTTGGAGAAATACCTAATGATTGGAAAGTGGCAAATGTAGTGCCAATTTTTTAAAAGGGAAGTAAAGAGGACCCTAATGACTTTAGGCTGGTAAGCTTAACTTCTATCGTTTGTAAAATTCTTGAGAAGATAATTAAGAAGCGGATTCCTGACCATCTAGAGTGTGGTAGGTTAATAAATGATGCTCGGCATGAGTTTAGAAGAGGGAGATCGTGTTTAACAAATTTACTGGATTTTATGGATTATGTTACTAAACAATTAGATAAGGGAGAGAATGTTGATGTAATTTACTTAGATTTTAGCAAAGCTTTTGATAAGGTTCCACATAGGAGATTAGTTCACAAATTAAAAATGCATGGGATATATGGTATTGTTTTGAATTGGATAACTGAATGGCTGAAAGACGAAACAGAGTGTTGTGCTGAATGGCGTGAGGTCACAGTGGAGGGACGTTATCAGTGGTGTATTCCTAGTTTATATAAATGATCTTGGGGAGGCTGTAAATAGCAAAGTGTCGATTTTTGCTGATGAACCTAAATTGGCAGCTGTAGTCAAAGAAGTTAAGGGTAGCTTTAAAGTGCACAGTGATTTAAATAAGTTATTAGCTTTCGCTCCGATGTGGCAGATGACATAACATTAAAAAATGCAAAGTTCTTAACATGGGAAGGGATAATAGGGAATTTAGCTATGAAATGGATGGGCATTGGCTAAATTCAGTTGAGGATGAGAAGGAATTAGGCATAGTAATAGATAGGTCAGTGAAGTTTTCAAAGCAGTGTATTGAGGCCTCAAATAGAGCAAATAGGGTGCTAGAGGTTATCCTTAAACTCTACAACTCGTATGTTAGGCCACATTTAGAGTACTGTATACAAGCATGGTCAACACATTTTAGACATGATATCAACCTACTAGTTAGTACAAAGGAGGGCAACAAAAATAATACCTTCCCTAAAACACCTTGAATATGAAGATAGACTGCAGGTACTAAATATGTTCTCATTTGAGTGAAGATGTGTGAGGGAAGATATGATTGAGCTTTCTAAAATCTGTTCTGAGATAGATGAGTTGGATTTTGTCAAGTTGTTTGAGTTGGAAGGTAATGTGGCGGCAAGGTCGCGACACCCTCACCAATTCTTCCCACTGCCCCAACAAGGTCCACTCAGTGGTTCAAGGAGAGAGAGTATTTTCTAAATTTATTAAAAACCAATGAATAATGGCAATCAACCACAACTGCAGTAAATAATAAAATTGCAAATTCAACCAATCACCAAAATATTTATAATTTTTAAACCCCCCAAAATATATATATTTTTAGCTGGCCTTACAAAACACCTTGGCTGACCCGAATCAGGGAGTGCAAAGGTTCGGAAATAATGGGTGCACCCTTAAACTAGTTATGTCCGGCCGAACAGATGGATGAACAGAAGGGTAAGGGGAGGCAGGCCCACTTTGACAGGAACACTTGAGGTCTGGGACTCAGCGAAGTGGCCTGTCTCAGGAACTCCTTAGTCCCCACTGCTGGGTTTTAGTCTGTGAGGCGCTACTCCAATTACTCCTTGGAGACTGGGGGGTGCCCTCCAAAGTCCATACTTTAGAAAATCACCCTGAAAGGTAGGCGCACGTGCGAGGATCAGGATTGGCTTCAGCCATCTCCAAAAGCCAGATGTCGATCGACTATCGGTACTACAGAGCTGGAAAAGAGAAGGCACATTCAGTGACTGATTCACTGCCACACTCAACATCTTTACTCCTAACACATTCAACCACACCCACTCTCTCACAATTTTCACTCACCTATTTTCCATCCAGCTCTTCCTTCCTCAGTCACAACTATTGGCTTTCTAACGATTAAAAAACACAGAATATTGTTAAGCTGAAAGAATCTGCCTAAAAAGAAAATAGGGATGAATGGGGGAGAATGATAGAGATCTATCAAGTCCCCTTCCACACTAAGCTATGATGGTGATGACGCGATCCACACAAACATTCTGAAAAAGAAGAAATGGATTAGACATAGGGTAGGGGAAGCAGAGAACTAAACTACTACATCAGCCCAGCTAAATTTGCCTCACCTCACCATGTCTCAATCCCTATCTTCATAGACCCATTTCATTCATTCACAACGCTTTCTCATCACCCAGTCATACTCTTTCCCTCTGCCTCTCCTCCTAGTCACAGGTCCATCAACTGTCTCTGTTATCTGCTGTAATGTCTCTTCATCATGTTTGTTACTTCATCTACACACACACACATCTGATATTCCCTGACCAATCTCACTAAAAACCTCAACTAACCTCTCTACTTCATCCATTAAACATTCCCATTCTTTTATAGCATTTATTGACTCTTGTTCCAATTGCGCACTTATCCCATTTATACTCTCTAGCATAGACTCAGACTCATTCAAAGGAAACTTACAACTAAGCTATGATGGTGATGACGCGATCCACACACACATTCTGAAAAAGAAGAAATGGATTAGACATAGGGTAGGGGAAGCAGAGAACTAAACTACTACATCAGCCCAGCTAAATTTGCCTCACCTCACCATGTCTCAATCCCTATCTTCATAGACCCATTTCATTCATTCACAACGCTTTCTCATCACCCAGTCATACTCTTTCCCTCTGCCTCTCCTCCTAGTCACAGGTCCATCAACTGTCTCTGTTATCTGCTGTAATGTCTCTTCATCATGTTTGTTACTTCATCTACACACACACACATCTGATATTCCCTGACCAATCTCACTAAAAACCTCAACTAACCTCTCTACTTCATCCATTAAACATTCCCATTCTTTCATAGCATTTATTGACTCTTGTTCCAATTGCGCACTTATCCCATTTATACTCTCTAGCATAGACTCAGACTCATTCAAAGGAAAGTTACAAATACTATACGTTCTATCATCTACTCCATCTCGATCTTGCACACAAATCCAGAAAACTCTCCCACATCACTCTCACTGAACTGTTCCATCCATTCATCCTTTCTCAACCGTTTACTCTTACGCTTCCCCCTTCCATGTTCAACTAACACTAACTGCTTCCCCTCTAAAGCACTAGCTATATCATCCACCATTTAACAGTCTTTCTTTCAGACAGATATTCCTTCACTGGGTGTTGAACCAAATATTCAGGAGGTTCACGGCACTTTCGCAATTGACATTGATGCGCTCTACGTTCATCCAAACTTCCATCCTCTCTTTCATGAACTATCACATAACTTACCCCATTTGACCAAACCTTTCTTACTACAAATGGACCTTAAAACTTCTCTTTCAACTTATCCACATTCAGCCTACCTTTTGTCTTAATCTCCTTTAATATTTTATCACCAACAGAAAAACTCTCAAACCTTTCATTCCCTTTTCTCCACAATTTACAATCCTTCTCACTTAGTCCCATCTGTGGCCTAATCATTCGTTCAAAGTTCAACAAATACTTATATGGTGACATTCCAATCGGCTTATGCACTGTGATATTATACATCCAAAGCACTCTACCCAACCATTCATCCCATTCTTTCCCATCTTCCACCATCAATCGTTTTTTTTGGGGAGGGGGGGGGGTTTAAGAGCTCATCTGGCGACTGCCTACTTAGGCATTAGTTGCCATATTAAAAACTTGCCAAATACTCGGCTATTTAAAATCAAATTCAAAAACACAAAAAAAACCCCAAACTCAACACCAAATATTTTTAAAAATGGAAAAAGGCAACAGGCAGGAAACAAGCTCCTGTGTCGGGGGAAGGCCCCCCCCCCCCCTCCCCATGCAGGAATGTGCCACCTATAAGGGGAAAAAAACAAAAACAAAAAAAATGGTTAAATAAAAGGAAGAAAGCCGGCCTCCACCAAAAAGTCTACAGGTCCACCAGTCAAGGTGCATGCACTCATCATGAGTACAAGGTAAGTAAGCAGTAGTGACCCCGTCCATCCCCGTACTGGAACAGGTATTATGCGTGAAGATCACCCAGACTGAGATATTCAACAAGAATGTGCTGAACAGTCTGGAAGATGACGCAGTCGTTACAATAGGGTGTAGGCAAGTGTTCCATCAAATATCGATTCATAGACGACAGAAAGCGACCTGAAGCCATCACAGCATTGGGGGATAGGTCCATGAGAAGAGTCACAGCGCAATGGCATGCAACTTCAAGTTCCCCTGGACCATCTCCCAAATTCTTTGCCAAGCATCCAGAAGAGCGGCCCATATTTCTGCCATGTAGTCAATGTGAGGAAGAGTGAAACACTGGTCTGGTCGCAGAGTCCTTGCGGACTCTTTGGCGCGCTCATTCTCCGCAATTCCTACATGTCCAGGAACCCAGCAGAAAATAATCTTGACATCTGCCCGGCTTGCCAAAACTGTGGCATCACAGATATCACGAACCAGGCGATCCGTGAGATTCCAATGCCCCGAGAGCACTCAGGGCGCTTTGTGAGTCTCTATAGATCACAATCCGGTTTCTGAACCGGGCATGCCGCGTAGTCAACCATACCAAGTGGTGTATTCCCACCAGCTCAACCATGAAGACAGACGCAGCGCCTGGCAGAGCCCCACTGACTTCAAACAGATGGGAGACAGCATGGAGGCTGACTCCCTCTTCGGACTTGGAGCCATCCGTATACATTGGCATCATTCCAGCGTGACACGAGGTGTACTCCAAAAAGGTTGAATGCACAACTCCCTGCGCTGTACAAGCTTTGTGAGCAGAGGGTGTGGTGGAGCAAATGTGAGTGTGTGTATAAGGGACCATTCTCCCACCCTTTTTCCCAATACACTCGCCCTCCTTCTGTAAGAATGTGTGGGTGAGTGGGAATAGGTTTTTTATTATATTTTCTTTTGTACATATATATTTGATTTCATGTTGTATGAATAAGGTTATTTAACATCATGTTTTTTTTTAATTAGCTACTAAATGTTAAAGATTTTATGAGACAGCATTCAAGTACCAGAATAAAAAAACAAAACAAACAAAAACATTGCCTGCATTTTGCAAGAGCGACTGGAATGAAAACATTTTGGAGAAATTTAAATAAAATTTAAGAAGTCTTCTAATAGTAGTTGACTGGATCTTGAAGAAAATTGAGCTCGGAGGCGGCAGGCCCCATAAGACCCGCACACCCAATTTTGTCACAAGAGTGACTGCCGACAAGATTTTCCCCCGGGGAGGCATTACCAGTTCCGGAACCTCAGCTTTGGGTTGGCTAATGCTCCCAGAGCCTTCCAGCGGGCAATGAATGATGCGTTGAGTAAGTTTGCAAGTAAGAACGTGATTGCATTTATAGATGATATTTTGATTATGACAGACTTTTGAGGAGCATATGAGATTGGTGAATGATGTGTGAGAACGTTGGAGAGTGTTGGTGTGAAGGTGAAAGTGGCGAAGTGTAAATGGTTTGCGAAAGAAGTGGAATTCCTTGGTCATATGGTGAGTGAGAATGGGTTACAAAAGTCTTCGAAGTATGTTGAGAAGGTGCGAATGTTTCCGAATCCGGTTACTGTGAAGCAACTGAAGTCGTTTTTGGGTTTGATTGAGTTCCAGCGAAAGTTTATATGTGATTGTTCTGGTGTCAGTAAGCCTCTGACTGAGTGGATGGGCAAGAAAGGTAGTACGGTTGTCAGGTGGAATGATAAGATGAATGAGGCGTATGAGAGACTGAAAGAAGCAGTGGCTGAAGATGTTGAATTGGCTTACCCAGATTATATTGTGAATGCTAAAATGCTTGTATTGTATACAGATGCAAGTGGGTATTGTATGGGAGGTTTTCTGATGCAAGAGCAGCGTTTGAATGGAGAGAATGTCAGGCGAATAATTGGGTATGTATCCAAGGCTATGAATGTTGCAGAACGAAAGTATTCGACTGTGGAGCGAGAGTTGGCTGCGATAAGGTATTGTTTGAAAGTGTTACGTCCGTTTTTGTATGGTGTGAGGTTTGTGATCAAAACAGATCATCAACCTCTTGTGTATCTGCAGCGTATGAAGTGGGCTAATAGTAGGATTGCAAGGACTTTGGAAGATTTGAGTGACTTTGACTATGTGATTAAGTATGTGCCTGGTGAATGGAATGGAGTGGCTGATTTGATGTCAAGGTATCCTGGTACGAATGATGAAGATGTGTGTGGAGTGAGTGATCCTGAGTATTTGCCGAAAGGAATTATGAATGGAAAGGAGAGTATGGGTGGTGGTGATTCCTTGTTTGAGAGTGTATGGAATGGTTTGCAAGATTTGAAGAGTGATGGAGTAGACGTGAGAGTGCCCGATAGTGTGGATGACTTAAGGAAGGAGGTCATGAGTGAATTATGTAAGAAGCCTGAAAGTATTGGTATGGCGAGGGTGCGGAACTTCCTGAAAGAATTGAGAGCGATGTATATGCCAGGGGTCCTGCCCTTTCAGGAAGTGTTGATTGTAGTGAGTCATTTGTATGGAATGATTGCTTATGTGCACTTTGGTGGTGAGAAGCCAATTGTGTACAAAGATGAGAAGATGAAGGGTTTGAATCCTAATGTGGTACATCTGCAATGTTGGATATCAGTGCTGATGTTGGTCTGCTTGTTTCTTCTGTGTATTGTGAACATGGTGGACCTGATATGATGGAAGCGAGAGTGAAAGTTGGTGAAAGGTTTTTCTGTGGTTTGATTGATACTGGAACGCAAGTGTCTTTAGTGAATGAGAGTATTCTGAGTAAGTATGAAGAGTTTAGATGTTGCGAGCATAAACCTGTGAAGTTACGGATAAGTGGATTAGGGAATGGCATGATAGTGGCATGGGAACAGGTTAGTCTGAAAGTGAGTTTGGGTAATGGTGTGAACGTGAAGCATGACTTTGTAATTCTGAAAAATGAGCAAATGCTGTGTTGTTTTCTGCTTAGGGTAGACTTTATGAGATTGAATGATTTGTCTTTGGATGCTGATAAGGATTGTATTATGAAAGGTGAATGTGAGGTGATGAGGTTGAATGATTGTGCAAAAAATGTTGTCAATTTTTGTGGTATGATTGAGTTGGTCATGGATGATGAGAATGAGATTTTAAGTGATATAATATTCTAGAGATGCAAGAGATGTGTCCTTTTGTTAGTGAGTTGAAGAGGTTTGTGATGATGCGTGTTGATTTGAATGAATGGCCTGAGTGTTTAAGTGATTTTAAAAGGTATGCTAAAGATTTTGTTGTTTCTGTAGATGTTGTATATTTTGTGAGGCATATGAAGTGTGGTGATGATATGTATGTACCTGTGATGTCCTTGGTTGGGATGATTGGTCTGGTAAAAGTTGTGCATGATAATTATGGGCATATGGGTAAGTTTAAGCTGTGGGAGTGTATGAAGGAGTGTGTGTTCCATCCATTTCTGAGAACTGTTGTGAATGATATTACAACTATGTGTGAAAGGTGTCAGAAGCGAAAGGTGCAAGGTGTGCAAGTGAAACCACCAATGTTGAAAGTTGATGCGAAAGAACCGTTTGAATTGGTAGTGATTGATTGTGTGTCTTTGCCGCGTACAAGTGCTGGGAATGTTGGTATGGTTGTGATGGTTGATCATAAAAGTAAGTTTGTGTATGCAGCGCCTGTGAGAGATAAAAGGAGTGTGACTGTTGCACGTGTGGTTGAGCAGTTGTTTTTTCCTATGTGTGTATGGGAGCCTAGAAGATGTCTGAGTGATAATGGGCCTGAATTTGTAGGAGAAGTGTTTGAGCAAATGTTGAGAGAGAATGGTGTGGAGCATGTGAGAACAACTCCGTATGTACCGTCTTCAAATGGATTGGCTGAACGTACTATAAGAACCTTGTGTGAGCTGTTAAGAATGATGAGTACGACAGTGAATGACTGGGATGTATGTCTGGTGAGCCATCCGGTGTATGGACTGTGTAGAGAGAGAGGTAAAGTGCATGATGATGAGATTGAATGCGATAGTATGGATCTATCTGGCAAAGAGCTAGTCTTAGTCTTGAGGAGTAGAAAGCATACAAAGAAGAGTGAAAGGAAGAATGCAAGTACGAATGAAAGTAAGTCCGAGCAGAGTCTTTCTGGTATGGGGGATCTTGAAAGGGAGATTGAGTTTTTGCCTAAGCAGATGAGTGATTTGGCTGGTATAAGTAGACAAGTATGAATGATAGTGTGTTTGGGCTGAATGAACCTAGTGTGGCTGATTTTTCGGGTTTTATGAATGATAAGGCTAGGGGGTGAGTTTGATGTAGTGAATGATGAAGTGGCTGATTTTTCAGGTTTCTGGTGGGAACCAGTCGAAGGGGTTTCTGGTATGCCTGTTGAGAATACAAGGGATGTGAGAGACCTGTCTGTTTGGCAAGAGTGTACCTTGAGTTGGATGAGAGCTGTGAGTGAGGAGCTAATGAATGGGGGTATGAAGAGTGAAGGTTCTGAACGGAAGAGTATGAAAGAATTCTGTTGCGAGATGGGAGAACTGGTAATGAGGGCTAAGAGTATGTTTGATGAGATGAGTAATAGTGACGATGAGACTAACAGGAAGACTGATGAACAACCCCAAATGATTGCTACGCGTAGCCAAGGACCAGTAGACGAGTGTAAATGGGTGCAGAAGGGTGCGATTGAGTATAAAAGGTACTGTGAGTAAAGATTGAGAGTGTATTGTGAGTGACTGTGGTCAAATGGCTTAAAGAAGGAGGGATGTGGTGGAGCCCTCCTTCTGTAAGAATGTGTGTGTGAGTGGGAATGGGTTTTTTATTATATCTTCTTTTGTACATATGTATTTGATTTCATGTTGTATGAATAAGGTTATTTAACATCATGGTTTTTTTTTAATTATCTACTAAATGTTAATGATTTTATTCAAGCACCAGAATTAAAAAAACAAAACAAACAAAAACATTGCCTGCATTTTGCAAGAGCGACTGGAATGAAAACATTTTAGAGAAATTTAAATAAAATTTAAGAAGTCTTCTAATGGTAGTTGACTGGATCTTGAAGAAAATTGAGCTCAGAGGCGGCAGGCCCCATAAGACCCGCACACCCAATTTTGTCACAAGAGTGACTTTCGACAAGATTTTTCCCCGGGGAGGCCGGCAAATCGTGAACCGTGGTACCACGTAAGAAAACTCCTCTTTTTGTTGTCTCTTGTTTTGGTTGTCCCTTTTTGTATTTGCTGACTCTTAGTATTAATATATATTTTTTTTCATTGATTGGGTTCCAGGATAGGATTGTTTTAGTATATATATATATATATATATATATATATATATATATATATATATATATATATATATAATAGGCTCATTGGGTGCATATTTTTGTAAATATTGTATTTTTTTGTTAGTAAAGGACTGTACATACAATCCGTTTCATTCTCCTTCGATTTCTCACATCCGGATTAGTGTAGGAAGCGGGTTGGATCGATTGGGGTTAGTCTAGATTTTCAGCCTGCTACAAGGCATGGCAACAAATAGCCAAATGCGGTACCCTCCAGGGTGGCGTCCTGGGCGGAACGATGGACACAACTGGCCCGAGAGCTATACCTAGCTCTCAAAGGAGTTTCCTAGCCCAAAACCAAAAGGGCTTAGGGTATGACTGGCATCTCTCGGCGGCATAAGCACCATCAAAATCAGCTGCGGATGCTGTGAGAGCTGTTGGCGACTGAGGGAGGCGAGTGATGCACTGTACATGGCATAGAGCGAGTGGCATCTCCCCAGCATTGACTAGTAGGCTCTCAATGGGGAAAGTGTGGAAGGCACCGGTGGCCAGGCGAATGCTGTTGTGGTGGATCGAGTTCACCTTCCATAATAAACGCTCGGAGGCGGATGCATAAAACTTGCATCCGTAGTCGAGCTTCAAACAAACAAAGGATTGCTAAAAAATTAAGGCATTAGCCCTATCAGCGCCCCAAGCGTGGAATGTCACAGAGCAGAGAATATCCATGGCGCGGACACAACAGACCCTAAAGCTGCGAATATGAGCCTCCCAGGTGAGGAATCAGTCAAATACAAGAGCACAGAAACAGTGCGATTCAACCACTTCCAGGCGCATCCTATTAAAAAACAAATCTGGGTCGGGGTGGAGCCATGGATGGCAGCAGAAGTGCGCCACCTTAGTCTTGGCCAAAGAAAACCAAAACCTGTGCGCTTTGGCATAGCGAGATACACGGTTCAATGCCTGTTGGAGTCGACGGTCCAGAGTTGGCATCTGGGTCGCACCAAAAGAGATCAAAAGGTCGCCCACGTAGAGCGTAGCGAGAACATCTTCTAGCAGCACCGAGGTGATACAGTTGATGCTCAGGGCAAAGAGTGTGACACTGAGGACACTTCCCTGCTCCATTGGGCTGGAGAGTGCTCCCCCCACCCATATGTGGAATCTATGATCTCGCAAAAATCCACGATACTGTATTGGCATGCAGTATCATAGGCCTTGTCTTGATTGAAGAACAGCATGGGGTAGTGCTGTCTATGAAGGAAGGCCTCGCAGATGGCATTTTTCAGTCAGAGCAGAGAATCCCACGTGGAGTGGAACTTGCGGAAGCCGCACTGTGCAGAAGACAGATGGCTTCCACTATCCAGGTAAAAGGCTAATCTAACATTTACCAATTTCTCCATCAACTTGCACATGCAAGAGGATAGAGAGATTGGGCGGAAACCGGCCTGAGTAGAGTGATCTCTCCCCGGTTTGCGAAAGGCGGCATAGTACCGATTCACCAGAAATCTGGGAGGAGACCCTCTACCCAGATCCTGTTGAACAAATCTAAGAGAAAGACCCTGCCTCACTCACCCAGGTGTCGAAGCATGATGTACAGGACATCGTCCGGACCATGGGCAGTAAACCTGTCATTGACAGTTTCTCCGCCTCTGGAGATAAATTCCAGTCGGCGGCCTTCTACGAAATCATGAAGTGCATTGAATGCTGGTGGAGCAGCATCCTGGCTAGAGAATGCGAAGAAAGCAGTCGCGATGGATTCCGTCGCGGTCCCATTCTCCAGAGAATGGGAGGGGGAGGGGGGGTCCTGCGAGGACTTGTCCTGAATCCTTTTGACTCGCTTACACACTTCTGCTTGAGGGGTCTTCCCGTTAAGTGAAGACACGTATGCCCACCAAGAAGAGTGGCAGGCGCGCTTCAAAATATACACTAACCTACCCCTAGCTCGAAGAAATTCACCGAGAGTGAAATCGTTCAGCGACACTTATAGTGCATATTGGCATAACGCTTGTGCTTGAGGGCTGTCTCAGACTTGGCTGACCACCACAGGAGTGGTCGGCATGCAAAACGGCCAGTCCTTCTAGGAATAGTAGTTAGGCCCGTGGCAATAAGGTTGCCGGAGAACAACTTAACGGCCTCATCTACCGACCTAAACTCCTCGACTGAGATAGAGAATTCAGTCATTTCCTGAAATGCAGACAACAGTGCCAAGCACCACTAAGGCTGGCTCTCGGGTGACAGCGGCCCAGAAAATGATATTTGAATGAGAAAGTGATCAATACCATGGAGGTCATCGACCATCCCCCAATCAAAGTTGGCTGTGCATCTGGTGAGCACAAAGTTAGATCAAGGAGGGAAAATGAAGCAGTTCTCGGGCAGTGATGCGTAAAGTAATCCGCACTTATGACACCCATCTCAAACTCGTCAATCAGGATGGCAAGGACTTGACCCTGGGCATTAATAGAGTAGTCTCCCCAGAAGGGGTGCCTACTGTTTAGATCTCCGAGCAAGAGAAAGGGGCTCAGGAACAGTTCCATGATGCAGTGTAAGACCTGCACATTGAAGTCGGCTTATGGTGAAATGTACACGGAAATAATAGTATACCTCCTATCGAGGTTCAGCTGCATAGACACTGCCTGAAAGGAGCTATCTAAAACCAAGAGAAGCACAGAGACATCATGACGGGTGTAAATCACATCCTCCTGCCTGGCCACCATCCTGTGGAGTGGGGTCGCAAAACCCTTAAACCCCCGGAGGGTCGGCAGGGGTCACACACTTAGCATCGTCTCCTGCAGAAAAATAGCTAACGGCGAATGGGATGAGACGAGCCTTCGCAGCTCCATTGAAGGAATATGCCCTCCAGGCCTAGCTTGGAGGAGATGCGGGGACCAAATAGGCGTGGAAACAACCGTGCTCATTGGCCTGGATGAGCCAGGATCAGAGGGTGTCTTTCTAACCATTGAGGCATAAGACATCCCAGGCAGAGCCAGGCGTGCCAGGACCAAGTCCTTAGCCTCACGGAATGAGAGTCGATCCTGGGCCTGAATGGCCAAGATTTCTTTCTCAAGGAGATATACAGCACATTGCTTCGAAGAAGCTGATGCAGCTCTCCACAGTTTTGACACACTTGGCCACACAAAATTTGGACTTATCGTGTGTGGCCTTGGGGCAATTTACACAGACTTCAGGTGACCCCAACTTTTCACGTCTACATGAACGATTCGTATGGCCGAAGCAGTGACAGTAATAGCACCTCCACGGCAGTGGCACAAATGCCTTCACACAGTACCAACCGGCACACACCAACTCAGGGAGCTTGTCACAGTCGAACGTGATGAAGAGTGTAGGGGTGGGTCTCGAGGCCCCTCCCTGTTTTCTCATCACACGTTCAACCTTGACCGCCCCATGGTCAGCCATCTCTAGGGTGATGTCCTCAATGGAGTAGTCAACGAGTTACCTTGCATAAGCTACTCCTTTCACAAAGTTCATGGTAGAGTGCGGTGTCACACTCACAGGTGTGCCATGAAGTGTCCGAAGGGCACTAATCATGGATGCCTCAGAGGAATTTGATGCATTCGCCAAAAGGTTCCCGTCCGAGGTGCCATTGTGGTGAAGCGAATGTGAGTGTGTGTATAAGGGGCCATTCTCCCACCCCTTTTCTCAATACCCTCTCCCTCCCTCTGTAAGAATGTGTGTGTGAATGGGAATGGGTTTGGTTTCTTTGTTTGTTTGTATTTTTTATTGATTAGCATGTTATTATAAGATGTTATTTTTTCTTTCCAGGCGCCATATTCTGGAAAGGACTTAGTGTCATATATCTTTATATAGCAAACAAAATATTACTTTGTCTTAAGTCAATTTAACGAAGAGCCCTATTAGTATTGTTAAGGAAAGAGGGCTTAGAATAGCCCCACAAGAGTCATAAGATCACTTCACTTCCATCAAGCGCAGAGGTGCCAATTGTTAGTAAGTCATAGGCATTTTACTCACGCGAGTGGCAGGTGGCTGGACATCCCCCATCCCTCTTTGTACCACGTGAGGCCTTTGTTTGTTAACTATATATTGACTCTTGTAGTCCGGAGTTTTTTGGTTGCTTGTTTGATTTTTATTGTTCTTAGGATCGATTAATAATATTTATAAGTGGGACTTATTTATTTTTTCTGATTTCATATATATAGGATTTTTTTTGTATTTTTTGTGAATAGTAACGAGATCTCCAATATAATCGCCCCTCTCTATTGTAGATATTTTGTACATTTTTTTGTAAGTAAAGGGACTGTATATACAATCCGTTTCATTCTCACCTTCGGGTCTCTACCAATTACACTAGTTAATGCTCTCCTCTGATGGATCATGTTGCCCTTGGCCAACATGCTGCCATCAGTGGAGCAAATAACGAGGAAGCGTTTAAAGCCAGCAGGCTAAGAAATGCCAGGTAACCTCTGAATGAGGGGCCCCGATGTTATCGAGGTTCCACCCTGTGCATTTTGGTCTTGAGTCATAGTCAGGGGCTCCACACCCAGGGGGGCAGAGGGGTCAGATGTGCCGATCTTGGCTTGGTCACTTACTGAAGTGGCAGCAGACCCGGAGGATGGAGAGGAGCCCCAAGTCTTCTTAGTCTTTTTCTTATTTTTTTTCTTTTTAGTAGAGGAGGGTGGGGAATGAACCCACTTCTCCCCTCCACCGGCAGGAGCCCTCAGGCCAGATGGACCAACCTCAGCCACGTCCTTTTTGAGATGGAGAAGGTCCTGGTAGTCGCAAGGGCACCGGTCGGAGGTGATCCCTCCCCTCCTTGTATTGCCTCGGAAACCCTAGCCATTTGAGGAGGACCTTGCATAGGGGAGGATTGGGGTTCGGTGCTTGGCGCTGAGCCCAGGTTCCCCCCCCATGGAAGGTCCTACTGTCTGAGGCTGGGTTGCCTCAAGGACCATGTCTATCTCAGAGGAGGGGGGGATGGCTTCCAGTTGGCCATCCCACCCCCCCCGTTAGCATCATTGTCACTAGTCAGGTGTGAGGAGGCACAGGCCTTGACCCCGGCAAGGTTTAATATTCTTGCCAGCAGGTCTTTTGAGGGAAGCGACTGAAGGGGCCTGGCTTCCCTCTCCTCCCTAAGGGGGATTGCCCTACCAAGTTACTTCAATGGGGAGCAGTTGGCTATGGGCTGCTTGCTGGCTTTCTTGGCAGTCCCCTTGGAAAGAAAAGGAGGGACTGCAGCTGGAAACAGGGAGGTATCCGAAAGCCAGAGAAGGGTGTGAGGGGGTCCCCTACACCCTTAGGCATAGGACAGGAGTAAGCCTCCTCTCTGTTTAGAGAAATATGGAGGGTCCCCTGCACAAGCACAGGGAGGGGGAGGAACCTCCATTTTTTCTGTGGAGCTGCCCGAGGGCGGCTCCATCGATGGAACAGGGGAAGTTGAGGGTTGTTTTTTTTTAATTTGTTCATCACTGGGCCTGGTAACCCTGTATTTTATACGGGAAGCAATAGCTCATCACCCCTTGCAGGAAAGGGGATGTGAGGAAGGTATGGGTGGGGAGGAAGCAGGTTGTTAAAAACCCACCATCCTGAACCGGAGCTCAAGTGTTAGGGAACATTGTCTCCCCGCTCCTCAGTCCTGATCTGGGATGGTTGGATTTTCTTCCTGATAACCAAAGTTTGATCCATTTCAGGACTCTTCCAGAGATTCCATACTTCTCTAGCTTATGCCCAAGTCTCTTGTGAGGGACCTTGTCAAAAGCTTTACTAAAATCAATATATAATACATCTATATCTTTATTACCTTTGTCTGTTTGTTCAGTAACAAAATTCATGAACTCAAATAGGTTAGTGAGACATGACTTCCCATTCTGAAAGCCATGATATGAATCATTAATATACTTGTTCTCCTCTAAGAACTTTTTAATATCTGTGCTAATTAATCTTTCCAATATCTTTCGAGGTAATGATGTAAGTTTTATAGGTCTATAGTTTATAACTTTCTTCTTGCAACCCTGTTTATGTACAGGCACAACATTGGGCTCCTTCCAGTCTTCAGGAATCTCAGAATACATAAGTGAACAATCAAAAAATAATTTTGAATGCATTTGCAAGATTTTCCTCACCTTCTTTTAAGAGTCTAGTGTAAATCCCATCTGGCCCAGGAGATTTATTAGGCAATATTTTATTAATAACAGCTTTTATATCTATTCAAAAAATTCACATTCTCAAGAACTGGCCTACTTTCCAAATTAATACCTGGGTCCCAATTGTGAGGTATAAGTTTAACACATCAGCAATATCCCCTTGATAGATCTCTCCATTATATTCTAATGACCCAATAGTGGAGCCCTGCTTAGAATTTATTTTATAATAACTATGGATTATGTTACTAAACAATTAGATAGGGAAAAGAATGTTGATGTAATTTACTTAGATTTTAGCAAAGCTTTTGGTAAGGTTCCACATAAGAGACTAGTTCACAAATTAAAAATGCATGGGATATGTGGTAAAGTTCTGAATTGGATAACTGAATGGTGAAAAACAGGAAACAGAGTTTTGCAGAATGGGGTAAGGTCACAGTGAAGGGACGTTATCAGTTGCGAACCTCAGTGATCCATTCTAGGCCCTTTATTATTCATAGTTTCTATAAATGTTCTTGGGGAGGCTGTAAATAGCAAAGTGTCAATTATTGTTGATTACACTAAATTGGCAGCTGTAGTCAAAGAAGTTGCGGGTAGCTTTAAAGTATCTTTTAACCTTAAAAAATGCAAAGTTCTTAACATGGGAAGGGATAATAGGGAATTTAGCTATGAAATGGATGGACATTGGCTGAATTCAGTTGAGGATGAGAAGGACTTAGGTGTAGTAGTAGATAGGTCACTATAGTTTCAAGGCAAAAAATAGAGCAAATAAGGTGCTAGGATACATTAAGAGGAATGTTAGCTACAAGAGTCAAGAGGTTATCCTTAAAATCTACAACTCGTATGTTAGGCCACATTTAGAGTACTGTATACAAGCATGGTCACCACATTTTAGACATGATATCAACCTACTAGTAAGTACAAAGGAGGGCAACAAAGATAATACCTTCCCTGAAGCACCTTGAATATGAAGATAGACTGCAGGTACTTAAAATCTGTTCTGGGATGGATAAGTTGGATTTTGTAAAGTTATTTGAGTTGGAAGGTAGTAATAGGACTAGGGGTCATGACTTAAAAATTAAAAAACAGAGCAGCAGGTTGGATGTTAGAAAATATTTTTTCACCAATAGAGTGGTAGATTACTGGAATAGTTTGCCATCTGAGATGGTAGACAGTCCAAACTTCAATGTATTCAAACGCATATTAGATGATTTTATGGGGAGGGAGGGTTAACTTTGGGGGGTATTCTGGACTCATTCTTGTGGATGAAGTTTTTTATTATTATATATTACGATTGATTTGGATTTTAACGAGTCTTGATGATGCTTTTTGCTTTTGACACATTCCTTTGTATGGTTCGAATTGTATATTGTAGATGCATGGTGAGACAATCCTATGGATTGTTTAAATTGTATATTGTAGATGCATGATCTGACAGATGAGGATGACCTTTGATAGGCCCTTGTGGCTTTTGTCATCTGTGAAATTATGTTATGTTATGTTAAAGAACTTCTTGATATTTCCCTTAGGTACTACTATTTGCAAGGTTGATTTCTGACAGTCTCTTACATTACCTAATTTCTTTTTATAATTCTTTGGTGGTGCATTTCAAGTCTTCCTTATTTAATTCAGTTTTATTATGCTTATACCTTTTAGCAGCAATTTTCTTTGTCTTCAACTTGGACTTTACACTGTCTTTTAACCATGGGTTCTTTTTACTAGCATCTTTTCTCCTTGTCTTTAGGGGTATGCAACCTTTTTGAATTGAATCTTGGGTACATTTGAATTTCTCCCACATTTTAAGAGCATCCAGACCATGAAATTCATCTTTCCATGAGATAATACTTAACATTCTTCTAAACTTATCAAAGTTAGCTTTGGAGAAGTCTGGGATCAATGATAAATTATCCCTGACTGAAATGCCATTCATATTAATATCAAACATGATTATGCTATGGTCACTTTCTCCCCACAGTTCTGTAACTTTTCTTAGGTTATTAATGGTTTCCTTCCAGTTACTGAGGATAAAGTCTAGGATTGCATTTCCCCTAGTATGAGGAGCGGTCAATAAGTTTTGCAATTCGGATATAAGGAAACGAGATATGAGGAAAAGTGTTTTATTATTTTTCAATATGACTACCCTTGACTTCAATGCACTTGCGCCACTTGTCCCTGAGGCTTTGAATTCCCAACAACCAGAAATCTCCCGACTGCTGTTCAATCGATTCCTGGATGGCGAGCTGGACATCTTCATCATCCCCAAACCGGCATCCACACAGTGCAGCTTTGAGCTGGCGGAATAAAAAGTAGTCGCTAGGGGCCAGATCTGGAGTGTAGGGGAGATGATTGAGCTCCTCGAATCTGCACTCGTGCAGGGCAGCTTGTGCAACTTTGGCCTTGTGGACAGGGACATTGTCATGGAGGAGCAGGATACCGCGTGTCAACTTGACATGCCGCTTCTGACGGATGAACTTCTTCAACCCAGCCAGTTCCTCAGCATAATATTGGCCTGTGATGGTCCTTCCACGAGGCGCATAGTCCACCATCAACACTCCCTCGGAATCCCAGAAGATGGTAGCTATGATCTTCCGGGCTGAGGGTTGGGTCCGGAACTTGATGGGGGTCGGAGACCCATTGTGCTTACAGGCCATGCTTTCGAGCTTGGTCTCGGGATCCCAGTGATGGACCCACATTTCATCACCTGTCACTATGCGTGACTAGAATCCCACCGGATCTTGGTTGTACAGGAGCAGCAGCTCCTCCGAACTTTGACAACGTTGAAGTCGATCATAGGGCGTGAGGTTTCTAGGGACCCAATAGGCAGAGACCTTGGTCATGGCCAAATTGTCATGGATGATGTTGATAACACTTCCATGTGATATTCCAAGTTCTTGCTCGATTTCTTTGACCTTCATCCATTGATTTTTGAGGATCATCCCCTCCACACGTGCCACATTGTCCTTCTTGGTCACGTCTGATGGGCATCATCTTCAAGGGACTCATGGCCAGGAAGCAATGGTTGCATAGGAAGGGGTGGTGTCGGTGTACACTGCAACCATGCGTTCATGGATCTCTTTTGCATTCTTACCTTCCTTGGTCCAAAATTTGTTCACTGTGCCATGCTCAACCTTCTCCATTGTTGAAAAATTTGTGACTGACGATCTGCGACTAGCTACTGCTTCTTAAATAGATGAGGCAGGAGCGTGCGGCTGCAGGTCCTGACTCGTCATAACTTGTCCTAACACCCACACAAACAGCCATCCCACTTCCTCTGTTTTGCCCTATCGATTCGCAAAACTTATTGACCGTCCCTCGTAGGTTCACTCACCAGTTGAGATAAGTAATTATTTTCAAAACAATCAACAAATAGATCACTAGCTTTGGTTGGGCTATACATTTTTCTCCAGTCAACTGTTGGTAAGGTGAAGTCTCCCATTACTAGAATATTATTATTTCCTGAACATAAAGTATTGATTTCAGTAAATATTGCGAGTATGGGCGGATGCGATTCTAGCTTATTTTGAGGGCTTGCTCGTCAGGGATGTGGGTCTACAATGATCCTGAGATTTCAATCATTGGGGGGAGGGCACAGTATACAATCGAAAATCGCCATAAACTTCGTCCACATAGATTTGCTCAGAAAAAGTAGCTAGGAAAAAAGCCCAGAATAAGCTGACTAGGATCCGGCCATACTCTACACAATTATCTTGATTTCTTGAAAGAATGTAAGGATGTGTTAAGTGAGCCCCTAGCATGCATCTTTAGAAAATCATTGGAGAGTGGCATTGTGCCAGTGGCATGGAAGAAAGCCAATGTGATACCTATATTTAAGAAAGGGGATAAAACAAATATGTCTAATTACAGACCAGTAAGTTTGACATCAGTGGTAGGGAAAATGATGGAATCTATTATAGCAAGGAATATTAGGGATCACTTGGATAAGCATAAGTTGATAAAAGAATCACAGCATGGTTTTAGTAAGGGTAAATCCTGCCTGACTAATTTGCTGTCTTTTTATAGTAAGGTGTATGAAGCAGCAGATAATGATGAAAACTATGATATTTTATACTTGGACTTTAGTAAGGCTTTTGATCGAGTGCCACACTTACGGCTTCTGAGCAAAGTTAAAGCACATGGGATCGATGGCAGTATATTTAGGTGGATTCAGTCATGGCTTGGTGACAGACAGCAAAGAGTTAGTATAGATGGAGTTAAATCTGAGTGGGGGTGTGTTAGCAGTGGAGTTCCGCAAGGATCTGTTTTGAGTCCCTTGCTATTCTTAATTTATATTAATGATCTTGACATAGGTATAAGTAGTGACCTGAGTAAATTTGCTGATGATACTAAGCTAGGTAGGGCCATTAGGGCTGATTCTGATGCTGTTGTAATGCAGGAGGAATTGACCATTCTGTCCAATTGGGCTGAGAAATGGCAAATGAAGTTTAACAGTGACAAATGTAGTGTACTTAGTATAGGTAGAAATAATCCACTGAATAGTTATAAATTAAATGGGAGAAATTTAGGGAGGACCGATTGTGAGAGGGACTTGGGTATTTTGGTAAGTTCAGACCTTCGTCCTAGAAAGCAATGCCTAAATGCTAAGAATAAAGCTAATAGGATATTGGGATTCATTAGGAAGAGTGTAAGCAATAAGAGTGCTGAAGTCATTCTAAAACTGTATCTGGCGCTAGTTAGGCCTCATCTAGACTATGCAGTACAATTTTGGTCACCATATTATAGGAAGGATATTGATTTGCTTGAGTCTGTGCAGAGAAGGATGACAAAGATGATTGGTGGGCTAAGGAACTTACCTTATGGTGAAAGGCTCAGAAAACTAAATCTACATACATTGGAAAGGAGAAGAGTCAGAGGGGAATTGATTGAAGTCTTCAAATGGGTAAAAGGATATAATAAAGGGGATCTGGGTAAGGTTCTTATACTTAGTGAACATGACAGGACACGTAGCAATGGGTTTAAGCTTGATAAGTATAGGTTTAGGAAGGAGATTGGGAGGAATTGGTTTACAAATCGTGTGGTAGATGAATGGAATAGGCTCACTAGACATGTGATAGAAGCCTCCTCTCTGGGTAGTTTTAAGAATAGATTAGATAAATATATGAATGAAGCTGCTAGATGGGACTGACTTTTTTATGTACATATGTATATATTTTTCTAAGGAGTGGGGAGATTAATTTGCGGTTGCATGAATGGACATAATCCTCTGGATGCATTTTATGTATATTGTAGATTAGATCTGACGAACTCCTGTAAAGGGTGACAATGTTGATGACTTTTCTCTGGTAAGAAATCTTTTGTGTGTTGACTGGAACAGGAGCTGCCAAGTGTAGGCCATGAATGGTCTTTTGCAGTCTCCTTCTTTTCTTATGTTCTTATAAGCTCTTTATCTATTTCAGAATTGGAATCAGGGAGGTCTGTAAAATACCACAAATCTTTAACTTTTCAGGGGGTCTAGTACTGATATCGACCCAAAGTGATTCCACTAAAGAATACTTGGTAATAGTGTGGATCGGAGGATGATAAAAGGACTAATAGGTGAGTTAGATACTACCAACGCCTCCGGCCCTGATAATATTCATTCTAGGATACTTAAAGAAGGTGTAGAAAGTATCTCAATAGCTCTGGAGAAGTTATATACTAGGTCACTGGAATATGGAGAAATACCCGATGATTGGAAGAAAGCGAATGTAGTCCCCATTTTCAAGAAGGGTAGTAAAGAGGATCCAAATAACTTTAGACCGGTTAGCCTAACTCCTGTAGTCTGTAAAATTCTTGAGAAAATAGTTAAAAAAGGGATTTGCCAACATCTAGAGAGGGAGGGGTTAATCAGCGATGCTCAGCATGGGTTTAGATCAGGTAGATCATGTTTGACTAACTTACTAGACTTTATGGAGTTTGTAACAGATCAAGTAGATAAGGGAGAGAATGTAGATATAATTTACTTAGATTTTAGTAAAGCATTTGATAAGGTACCACATAGGAGACTAGTTCATAAATTAAAAATGATTGGGATATGTAGGGGTGTTTCAAATTGGATAGCTGAGTGGCTGAAAGACAGGAAGCAAAGGGTAGTGCTAAATGGTGTAGAGTCAGAGTGGAGGGATGTTATCTGTGGGGTTCCTCAGGGATCAGTTCTCGGTCCATTATTATTTGTCATCTATATAAACGATCTTGGGGAGGCAGTTAATAATAAAGTGTCAATTTTTGTGGATGATACCAAATAGCAGCTGTAGTTAAAGATATTGATGATAATTTTAAAGTGAGGGGGATTTAAATAAATTGTTATCCTGGGCACATAAGTGGCAAATGACTTTCAACATTGATAAGTGTAAAGTTATTAACATGGGAAAAGATAATAGAGAATTTAACTATGAAATGGATGGGCATTGGCTGAGCTCAGTAGAGGATGAGAAATATCTAGGAGTAGTAATAGATAAGTCATTAAGGTTTTCTAAGCAGTGTATTGAAGCAAGAAATAGGGCAAATAGAGTGCTGGGTTTTATTAAGAGAAATGTCAGTTACAAAAGTAAGGAGGTTATTCTTAAACTCTATAACTCTTATGTTAGGCCACATCTAGAGTACTGTATACAGGCATGGTCCCCACATTTTAGACACGATATTAACCTTCTCGAGTCAGTGCAACGGAGGGCAACAAAGATTATTCCTTCCCTGAGGCACCTTGAATATATAGATAGACTGAGGGTATTAAATAGGTTCTCGTTCGAAAGGAGGTGTGTGAGAGGGGATATGATTGAGCTCTTTAAAAATTTTTCTGGGATAGATAAATTGGATGTTAGCAAGTTTTTTGTTAGATGATGGAAATCGGACTAGAGGTCACCATGCCTGTATACAGTACTCTAGATGTGGCCTGACACAAGAGTTGTATAGTTTAAGGATGACCTCCTTACTCTTGTAGCTACATTTCTTTTAATGTAACCTAGCACCCTATTTGCTCTATTTTTTGCCTCAATACACTGCTTTGAAAATTTCAGTGACCTATCTACTACTACTCCTAAGTCCTTCTCATCTTCAACTGAATTAAGCCAATACCCATCCATCTCATAGCTAAATTCTCTATTATCTCTCCCCATGTTAATAACTTTGCATTTATTAAGGTTAAAAGTCATCTGCCACTTCTGAGCCCAAGCTAACAACTAATTTAAGTCACCCTGCACTTTAAAGCTACCTTCAACCTCTTTGACTACAGCTGCCAATTTAGTGTCATCAGCAAAAATTGACACTTTGCTATTTACACCTTGCCCAAGATCATTTACATAGATTATAAATAATAAAGGGCCTAAAAATGATCCCTGAGGTACGCCACTAATAACATTCCTCCACTCTGACCTCACTCCATTCAGTACAACTCTCTGTTTCCTATTTTTCAGCCATTCAGTTATCCAATTTAAAACTTTCCCACATATCCCATGCAGCTTTAATTTATGAACTAGTCTTCTATGTGGAACCTTATCAAAAGCTTTGCTGAAATCTAAGTAGATCACACCAACTTTCTCACCCCTATCTAATTCTTTAATTACATAATCCATAAAATCCAGTAAATTAGTTAAACATGATCTACCTTTTCTAAAACCATGCTGAGCATCATTAATTAACCTGCTACTCTCTAGATGATCAGAAATTCCCTTCTTAACCATCTTCTCAAGAATTTTACAGACAATAGAAGTTAAGCTTACCGGTCTAAAGTTATTTGGATCTTCTTTGCTTCCCTTTTAAAAAATTGGCACTACATTTGCCAATTTCCAATCATTTGGTATTTCTCCAGACTCTAGTGATCTAATAAATATCTTCTCAAGAGCTACTGCAATACTTTCTACACCTTCTTTGAGTATCCTAGAATGAATGTTGTCAGGGCCAGATGCGTTACTAGTATTTAACTGCAGTATAAGCCCTTTAATTTCTTCTCTGTCTATATTAATAGAATTTATCACTACTTCCCTTGACCTAGAATTATCATCAATTAATCTAACTGGTTTCTCTTCTGTGAATACTGAAGCAAAATGATCATTAAGGACCACTACTATTTCCTCATCAAATTCTTTCAAAACCCCTTCATATTTTATCACTGTTAGATTTACTATTGATTCTATAATAGCTAAAGAATTTTTTGGGATCTTTATTATTATTATTTTTAGCTAAATTAATTTCTGCTGTCCTTTTGGTCTTCTTAAGAATCTTATTTAGTTGACTTTTCTCTGGTAAGAAATCTTTTGTATGTTGAATGGAACAGGAGCTGCCAAGTCTTTTGGTCTTTTGCAGTCTCCTTTTCTTATGTTCTTATTTCTGGTTGACCTATAATGGTTTAAATTATCTAAACTACTCTCACTTTGTAATCTCTGGTATGCCCTTTTTTTTCTCTGAAACATTATTAGCTATTTCATGATTCCACCATAATGGTTTCCTACATTTCTTCCTAATAGACTTCATCGGGATACACTGTTCCTGAACCATGTTTAATATAGTCTTAAAAATATCCCACATCTCATAAGTATTCTTTCCATGGAATTCTATATTCCACCTAATCTGATTTAGCATGCCGCGTAATTTATCGTAATTCCCCTGTAAAAATTTGGAATTTTTGTGGAGTTTGTCGTTGTTCTACCCTTAACTATTTGCAAATTAAACCGAACCATCTGATGATCACTGTTTCCCAATGATTCCCCTACACTCAATCCTTGAACCAAGTGATCATCATTTGAAAGAATTAGATCTAATATATTGGCACCCCTTGTTGGCTTATTAACAAATTGGGTCAAAAAGTTATCCTCAAAACACTCCATAAACTTACAACTTGCTCTATCTCTTCCTATCATATTTTCCCAGTCTACAGAAGCTAAATTAAAGTCACCCAGAATAACTGTATCTTCTTTGCATCCTTTACTTATTTCCCTAATCATTAACTCATCGATGCAATCAGTCTGTCCCGGTGGTCTATAAAAAGCTCCCAGGTGTATTTTCCTATTTTTACCAACCTTAATATCTATCCATAATGATTCGCCTTCCCCTTGCTTTATAGAGTTATTTAGATTTGAAGAAATGCTATTTCTAATATAAATAATCAACCCACCACCAGTCCTATCTCTCCTTTGACTAATGTACATAGTATAACCTTCTAATTCAAATTCACTGACATTATCATTAAATATATTTTCATTAACCCATGATTCAACTATACACATTATATCTATATCTTCATGAATGATATAACTAAATAATTCATCCCTCTTATTTCTAAGACTACGAGCATTTGTGTAAAGACAACTCAGCCCACCTATCCCTGAAGCACCTGAGGGCCTATCTCCTCTGCATCTCCTTTCTCTCCTTCCCCGACCCTGTACTCTTGTATTTCCCTGACCAATATCACTACTCAAGTAATTTAACCCTAAAGCACTTCCATTAGCCTGCCTACCTTCTACAAATCTGTGTTTGCTTCCTATCCCTGCCTCACTTTGAGCCATAAAATTTCCCTGACCACTATCAAAACCTAGTTTCCCGCCTCTAAAGACCTAATAACACTATCTAATTCCTGCCACAAAACCTCAACCCCATCTCGGCTCAGATGGAGTCTATCCATCGCATACAAACCCTTATTCCCATGAGACCCACTCCAAACACCAATCCTGACTCCTCACACAAACCTTTCACATATTCATTCAACCCCATTGCACGAGACAACCATTCCATCCCCACATCCATTCTCGGAAGCACACCTGAAACAATGCCTTTTACTCTACTTCCACACATCCTTTCAATCAGCCTTTTATACCGCTGTCGTAACTCACAAGTACCCACCTTCTTTACATCGTTTACTCTGACATGTGTAATCACAACTGCTTCCCTCTCACACCCAGATACCAACCTATCATACCTCTCACACACATCATTTACACCAGCACCCGACAGACAAACTCTCACTCAACTTCCTATCTAAATACCTAATCTGAGTGTCACCCATCACAATCACCTCAGTCATTCTCCTATTCTCTCTAGGCCTAGTATAACCCTCCCTCCTGCTCTCACTCACTCGACCTCCTATTCTACTTTCAGGCACAGCCACACCAGACAAATCTCTTTCAAATTCTTCCTCTCTCAGGGCATCAAATCTGTTAGTTAGCCTAACAGGTTCCATGTCCCTCTCATTCACACACCTAACCTGTCCTAACTTATCTATTCTGTTCACTTTCACCCACCAATCATCATCACTTACTGCTTTCTCTCCAGTTCCTATTCTAGGCCTACGGGTGGTGGTAAATGGACAGTCTTCTGAGTGGGTGCCCGTTACTAGCGGGGTGCCTCAAGGTTCTGTCCTGGGACCACTACTATTCATCATCTACGTCAACGACATGGACGGTGACATGGTTGCCAAGATTTCCAAATTTGCCGACGATACCAAGCTTGGTATGAACGTTGCAAAGGATGGAAATACTTCCCGCCTGCAGGAAGATCTTGGGAAGATTGGGGATTGGTCGGACACGTGGCAAATGCCTTTTAACGTGGGGAAAGGCAAAGTGATGCATATCGACCACAGAAACCCCCAATCTCAGTATATCCTTAAGGGCACTGCTATTGAATCCACCGACTCTGAGAAGAACTTGGGTGTAACATCACTAGTGACCTCAAGTTCTCGAAACAGTGCCTGAGAAGGACTTGGGTGTAACATCACTAGTGACCTCAAGTTCTTAAAACAGTGCATTGAGGCGGAGAAAAAGGCCCAAAGGATGCTAGGCTATATTAAGCGCCAGTTTGGTTATCAGAACCAGGAGATTGTACTGTGCCTGTACAACTCACTTGTCCGACCGCACCTGGAGTATGCCGTACAATTTTGGAGTCCTTCATTGTAAAAGGACATCGCGAGATTGGAACGCATACAAGCCAGGGCAACCAAGCTGATTCCCTCTATCCGACATAAAAGTTATGAGGATAGACTAAGGGAATTAGATCTGTTCTCGCTGGAAACCCGTAGACTACGTGGTCAGCTCATCGAAGTTTTCAAAATACTTTGAGGGTTCGACAATGTTGACTACCGGGATATGTTCACACTGAGTGAGAACAGAACGCGCAATCACGGCTTCAAACTTGAACTGAAGCATTACAACCGCAATCTGTGTGGAAATTTTTTCACTTACAGTATCTGCGGTATGTGGAATGCACTTCCAGTGGAAGTTGCCAACAGTGAATCTGTTGACCAGTTCAAGTCAAGACTAGATAAAGTCTTGAAAAGCGGCCGTTTAGGGCCGCAAAACAATTTAGCAGCCAAGTGCCTGTTCGATTGCTAGTGCAAAGGTACCCTCTTTGAATGGGCCGTAAGGTCTCCTAGGGTACTTACTTTCCTTGTTACCCCTTCCTCCTGGTCCCAATCTGACTCTTCAAACGTACACTTGCATCTCTTCTCACTTCAGACACTTAATCATTCAGTCTCAAGCATTCCGCACGTAATCGAATAACCTCCTCAGTCAAAGCAAATACACGGCACTCAGACACATTCACTCTCCTCTCTACACCACAGACATCGCACACTACATACACACTACTTTCAAAAGGCATACTCTCTACATCCAAACAGTCAGCCATACTTAAACAAGAACAATAATAGAAACAAAATGTTTCACGTTTTTGGAGTACATTTAAGTTGACGGCTCGTGTGGGGGTAAACACAGTGGGGGGGACTACACTACAATGATCCTGAGTTTCATTAAATTTGGGGGGGTTCTGGGGGCCACAGCCCCCCAGGATATAATCCTAATTGTTTATAGAACAATAATTCGAAAAGGACTCAAACGCGCATGAATATTCCGACACGAGTGAACGATAATATTTACACACAAATTGGTAAATATGTAGATTATCGGCCCGGCCGATCCCGGCCGATAAACCGTAGTTTTTTCGTCTGTGTTCCAAAATGTTTCACGTTTTTGGAGTACATTTAAGGGGACGGCTCATGTGGGGGTAAGCACAAGGGGGGGGACCACACTACGATGATCCTGAGTTTCATTAAATTGGGGGGGGGGTCTGGGGGGCACAGCCCCCCAGTATATAATCCTAATTGTTATAATGTTCTGCCGTTTACAGAGGGGAATGCTTTAACTACATCATGTCAGCGTCTGTAATCGTTTTGCGAATTATAATAGGGGGGGGGGGGTATGACGTCAGAAATGCTTGATATCAATTTTTCTTTCCTACTAAATAGCTTTTTATTATCCTCATTCGGAGTCATTTTTATTTATCAATATATTTTTTCCCATTTTACTATTTTTATTACCTTCTTTTATACATTTAAATGTCATTGGCTAGATCATTTCAAGGAACTACTTGTTTTTTAGCAGTTTGGGTTTCAAATATTCCCCTTTTACGCAGTTTGAAAATAATCATCGAATCCTGAATTTTGTCCGTCGGCTATTAACATAAGAACATAAGAAAAGAAGGAGACTGCAAAAGACCATTCATGGCCTACACTTGGCAGCTCCTGTTCCAGTCAACACACAAAAGATTTCTTACCAGAGAAAAGTCATCAACATTGTCACCCTTTACAGGAGTTCGTCAGATCTAATCTACAATATACATAAAATGCATCCAGAGGATTATATCCATTTATGCAACCGCAAATTAATCTCCCCACTCCTTAGAAAAATATATACATATGTACATAAAAAAGTCAGTCCCATCTAGCAGCTTCATTCATATATTTATCTAATCTATTCTTAAAACTACCCAGAGAGGAGGCTTCTATCACATGTCTAGTGAGCCTATTCCATTCATCTACCACACGATTTGTAAACCAATTCCTCCCAATCTCCTTCCTAAACCTATACTTATCAAGCTTAAACCCATTGCTACGTGTCCTGTCATGTTCACTAAGTATAAGAACCTTACCCAGATCCCCTTTATTATATCCTTTTACCCATTTGAAGACTTCAATCAATTCCCCTCTGACTCTTCTCCTTTCCAATGTATGTAGATTTAGTTTTCTGAGCCTTTCACCATAAGGTAAGTTCCTTAGCCCACCAATCATCTTTGTCATCCTTCTCTGCACAGACTCAAGCAAATCAATATCCTTCCTATAATATGGTGACCAAAATTGTACTGCATAGTCTAGATGAGGCCTAACTAGCGCCAGATACAGTTTTAGAATGACTTCAGCACTCTTATTGCTTACACTCCTCCTAATGAATCCCAATATCCTATTAGCTTTATTCTTAGCATTTAGGCATTGCTTTCTAGGACGAAGGTCTGAACTTACCAAAATACCCAAGTCCCTCTCACAATCGGTCCTCCCTAAATTTCTCCCATTTAATTTATAACTATTCAGTGGATTATTTCTACCTATACTAAGTACACTACATTTGTCACTGTTAAACTTCATTTGCCATTTCTCAGCCCAATTGGACAGAATGGTCAATTCCTCCTGCATTACAACAGCATCAGAATCAGCCCTAATGGCCCTACCTAGCTTAGTATCATCAGCAAATTTACTCAGGTCACTACTTATACCTATGTCAAGATCATTAATATAAATTAAGAATAGCAAGGGACCCAAAACAGATCCTTGCGGAACTCCACTGCTAACACACCCCCACTGAGATTTAACTCCATCTATACTAACTCTTTGCTGTCTGTCACCAAGCCATGACTGAATCCACCTAAATATACTGCCATCAATCCTGTGTGCTTTAACTTTGCTCAGAAGCCGTAAGTGTGGCACTCGATCAAAAGCCTTACTAAAGTCCAAGTATAAAATATCATAGTTTTCATCATTATCTGCTGCTTCATACACCTTACTATAAAAAGACAGCAAATTAGTCAGGCAGGATTTACCCTTACTAAAGCCATGCTGTGATTCTTTTATCAACTTATGCTTATCCAAGTGATCCCTAATATTCCTTGCTATAATAGATTCCATCATTTTCCCTACCACTGATGTCAAACTTACTGGTCTGTAATTAGACATATTTGTTTTATCCCCTTCCTTAAATATAGGTATCACATTGGCTTTCTTCCATACCACTCTCCAATGATTTTCTAAAGATGCATGCTAGGGGCTCACTTAACACATCCTTACATTCTTTCAAAATTCTAGGAAAGACCTCATCAGGACCGGGTGCTTTACTACTTTTGATTTTATCAATTTCCTTTGTCACTATCTCCTTTGTGATCAAGATATCCTTTAATTTCTCTTCATCATTACCCCGAAAGATCATTGACACCTCGGGTATATTTAGAGTATCCTCCTGTGGAGAAATGGCTACATTAAGCCTCCTGGAGGAGTATAGATACATTCAAGCCCCCCTCCCTTCATGAGGAGAAGCGTGGGAAAGGTAGCCGGCGAAAATGCTTACCATGTGTGATCGCCTCGCCGCTGTGGGCAGTTGGAGCTAACATATGTTTGAAGGCGACCACCTAAGGTCCTTAAACGACGCTCTAACGATCGTATGACCTACGAGACCCATAAACCCGTGGTTAGAAAAAAAAAATGGTGCGAGTCAGAAGGCACGCCAAGTAGCGGTGCACGAGCCTATAATTTGCGAGCTGACTTGGGCACCCCAGTGCTACCTCAGGAATTCTCGCTCTACCCAGATGCTAACTCACCATTCGCTCCCCCCCCCCCCTTTTGCATCTGTGGCCTGGTCACTTCCCCCTTTAGATGGGGCGGCAATCTGCCTATAAATAAGCCCCACAAAGAAAGAGAAGGGGATTATCTGAAGTCGATACGCCAGAGTAGGATTAGGTCGTGAAGATCGATCCATCGGCTAGACAAGAAGATTTTTAGAAGTCGATTCGCCAGAAGAAAGATTAATTCGTAAAGATCGATCCTTCAGCCATACAAGACTATTTCCGTGAGAAACGATAGGATCAGATTGAGAAAATCGATCCCCCCCCCTTTCAGGGCCGTATTAACCTAATTAGTCAAGTTTTATATCGGTGCCATACCGAAGAAGCCTTTTCCGTCTGCAAAGAAGTCCGACTAAAGAAAAGTAAAGCCGCTCACACTCGAGTGATTCTCACATCCCAAGCAACGTAAGAGTGAGAGGAGAAGAACCCTGCCCCAACGAGCTCCCATTCTTTAATTACGTTTAAGAAGCATTCCCTCCTCGAAAATTCAAGCAGCGACGAAGCAACACTTCAAAGCGAGAGATAAGTCCTCCAGCGACATCCGGCAATCCCTAATACCTACCTGTAAGTTAACAATAACATTTATATCTCTATTGCAATAGTAGAAGTTTAGTACGTCCCACGTTTTAAAGGAGAGTAGAAACCATTATTCTTGAACCTAGGTCATATGTGTTTGTAGATGACAGTACATTAATTTAATGTTTTATGCTAAACAAATAGGTTTGTGATAAAAATACTAATTGGCAATTGGTTTGTTTATTGAAAGCCTACTTGTTTATGTTTTGTCATTTAAAATTCTTTGAGGCCAAATATAGAAATGCTTTTACTGTTGGTTTGTAATATTTAATTTAAAATACACGTTTATTTTTTGGTAGATTCTGGTGTTTCCTCTTATCCTTATGTGTTTAAAAATAGCTCTTCCTTAAGGACTAAACCAATAAAATAGCACTCTTAGAACAAAGCCTACTTCATCATAGAAGTAACTCACGCCCCTTAAAGCATACCGCTACTAAAAGGGTGTCAAAGCGTAGAGTGATCAAAGCCAAGGGTCATTCTACGACATATTATAAAAGTGGTGTCAGGTCTAGAGGTTTTATATTAGAAAAAACCCAGCAGTGTTTATTTAAGGAAGAGCTAACACATAAAAGGAACACCAGGAATAATAGGATATTTGACGAGTGGGAAATTGGTAAAGTCAGAGGTGGATACCATCTAAAGGTAATTGTTAGGCCAAGTGGTAAGTTTCGGTGGTGGAGTAGGTCAGGCTTGAGTAAAAACAAGGTAGATGACTGACATAAGCGCAATGGCATTGTTTGACCTTTATCGGAAGCAAGGTCAAAGCCTCGGACTGGAAGGAACCGATCTGAGTTCGTTTATTCAGGAGAAAGAGAGAAACGAAAGAGAAGAAAGAAGAGAAAAGATGAAAATGGAAGCAGAAAAGACGAAAATGGAAGCTGATGAAAGAGAGAAGATAAGGGCCCACGAAAGAGCTCTTAGTAAAGACCAGTTAGAGGTGCAGTCAGTGTCATCTAAAACAGGAGTGTCACCAGCGGCCAGCATGAAACTCCCGGAGTACAAGGACGAAGAAGATTTATGCTCATATCTCTCCCATTTTGAGAAAATATTTGAAGTCAATAATTGGGACCTAGAAGAAGATGGGGTCGCCAGACTGTTACCGCTACTCAATCGTAGGATGAGAGAGATATTCGTATCTTTACCCTCAGAAGCGACTGTGGACTATTCCACTCTCAAAGCCGAACTTCTCTCAGCAACAAACCTTAACCCGGAAGAATATAGGATGAAGTTCAGGCAGTCTTGTATAAGACCTGGACAAACGTACAAACATTTTGGCTTTGAGCTTCATCGAAGCCTACAGTTTTGGATGGAGTCAGAAGGGGTAGAGAACGAAGTCGCTGCGGTCGTTGACTTCATGCTTAGAGATCAGTTACTAAGTACACTACCCCAGGAAATCCGTGCATTCGTTAAGGACCGAAAAGCTTCTACCTTCAACGAGTGCCTGGACGAGGCTGACCTCCACGCGGTAAATCATCGGTTATATCCTAGGGAGTACAAGAAAGAGAAGGCTCCCTCCCCAAAGAAAAATGGGCCGCCACCCAGGCATTTACAGAAGAAGCCCTTTAAGTTCGCAGCAGCAAAAGGAACTTATAAACCAAATTTTGGAGGAGAAAAAAATCAAAAAGAAGTTAGGATTCCACAAGGATCATACCCTAATACCGGCATGTATCCCAGGAAGCCCGTCACTTGTTATACCTGCGGGATAATAGGTCACCTGAGTTTCCAGTGCCCACAGAACTCCCGACTGAGGGAGACCTCGAGACAACAGGTGCAAAACCTGACTGCCGCTATCCCAGCAGGACAAGCTGATTCGTCCTACATCCCCGCGCCAACATCCGAAGGGCCCCAGCAACAGGTAAACTTTCTATTCAACAAAAGTTCGCCAGGCGGCCTACAATTTGAAGAGGGCACTGTTAATGGGTGCCGAGTATCCACTTTAGTCAGAGACACCGGATGCACGTGCATAGTGGTATCCGACAAGTTGCTGCCGCCAGTAAACCCTGCCCATAAGAAATTTGCAATCGTCCACGACTTTTTAGGACGCGACAATCGATTCCCCGTCGTGAGATGTCATATACAATGCAGATATTTCACCGGTTGGACGGACGTGGTAGTAGCCCCGATTAAGTTCTGCGCAGTACTAATCGGACAAAACCCCCTAATTCCCCAGCAAGAAGTGGCCCAACAAGTAGTCACCCGGGCACAAGAAGCCCAGAGGAAAGAGCAACCTGCTAAGTTGACCCCGAGGATTACCCTCAAAGACAATGGGTTCAAATTGACTTCCTTCGCCAGTGCTCAGAAGGAATGCCCCACTCTTAAACCTCTATGGGAGAAAGCTATTAAAGGTGAAATTCTCCAAGTGAAAGGAAAGAAGCCGATCCAGTATATCGTAGAAGACTCACTTCTCTACCGTACTATCAGCGAGGAGGATAAGGAGAACAAGAAAGCACTGTGTGTACCTCAAGAATACACGCAAAGAATTTTGAATACCGCGCATGATGGAATATTAGCCGGACACTTTGGGCACAACAAAACGGCGCAGCAGATATTCCGACACTTTTATTGGCCCCAGGCCGCCAGGGAAATTGTGGCCTATTGCCGATCATGCGACGTGTGTCAGAAGGATCCCTCCAGAGGACGGGTACCTCCCGCTCCCTTACAAAAGGTGCCCTTATTACCGAACCTTTCTTTCGAGTGGCAATTGATTTGGTGGGACCAATTCACCCCCCTTCAAGTGGAGGACACTCCTACATCCTCACCCTAGTGGATTGTGCCACCCGGTTCCCAGATGCCGTGGCCCTACGGAAGATTGACACTATTTCCTGCGCGGAAGCATTAATTTCAATTTTTGCACGAGTAGGCCTGCCTAAAGAAATTCTATCTGATAGAGGGCGCCAATTCACCTCAGAATTGATGGAGTATTTTAACAAACTTCTGTTAGTCAAGCCAATTTTTACGAGTCCATTTCATCCAGCCGCTAACGGAATCTGCGAGAAATTAAATGGGACTCTCAAAAATATATTGAAGAAGTTGTGTCAAAACAACCCTACACAGTGGCACAGATACCTGCCTGTAGCCCTTTTCGCCTGCCGAGAAATACCTCATCGGACGTTGGGATTCTCGCCCTTTGAGCTATTATACGGGAGAAATGTGCGAGGTCCTATGAGTATTCTTAAGGAATTATTTTCCAACGCGAAGCTCGAGCAAGAAATCAAATCATCTTACGCCTACGTGATGGATATGCGCGAGCACCTAGAATACTGCTCTGGCTTAGCTCGAGAGAACGCCGAGAAAAATTTAGCCAAATATCGGGACTATTTCGATATGAAAGCAAAGGCTCGAAAATTAAAGGCAGGAGATGAAGTCTTATTATTACTCCCGACCGAAAATAACAAGTTATGGGCCCAGTGGAAGGGACCGTTTGAAGTAATCGAGGCACGGGGTCCAGTCGATTACTTGATAGATACCCCAACAGGGCGAACAACCTATCATATAAACATGCTAAAAAAATATCACCGCCGCGCGTGCATAAAGAATATTACCCTTCTAGACGAAGAAGAACCGATGGATGCTGTTTACCCGGGTACGCCCCTGCAAGTCATACACACCGTGTGTGTGGAACAAGACGAGGAATACGAACTTCCCTCGCTCTCACCTACCCCGGAAGACCCTCGGGTGGATTTAAAGATAAATCCCCACTTAGAAATTCAACAAAAAGCGGAAATGTTGAACTTGCTCATGGAATTCCCAGAAGTCATTTAGGAAAACCCCGGATGTGCCAAGGATTTTAGCCATGAAATAAAACTAAAAACTAATTCAGTGGTTCGGAGCAAACCATATCCTTTACCAATCCACCTACGAGAAGCCTTCAATAAGGAAGTCCGGAATTTACTAAAATTGGGAATTTTAGAGCCATCGGAGTCCGATTATTGCTCCCCCATAGTAATGGTTAAGAAACCTGATCAATCATTTCGGATGTGCGTGGACTTCCGAAAATTGAATTCAGTGACCGTTTTCGACGCTGAGCCCATCCCACTAATAGATCAAAATCTCCATTTATTTGAAGACGATAAATTCATCACCGAATTGGATTTGTGTAAAGCGTACTATCAAATACCTCTCGCTAAGGAGTCCAAAAAACTGACGGCTTTTGCGACCGAGAGAGGTCTGTTACAGTTTACCAGGCTACCCTTCGGACTACTTACAGCCGGTAGCAATTATAATAGGATGATGAGGCGAATTATCGCTGGACTAAGCGACGTGTCGTTTTACTTCGACAACGTGTACGTAGCTACCCGTACATGGGAGTCACACTTACACGCCCTACGCTCATTGCTGGAGAAATTGAAGGAGCAAGGTCTAACCGCCGGGCCGACCAAGTGTTATTTTGCCTACGAATCCATTGACTACCTGGGATTCAAAATAGGACAAAAACACTTGACTACCCAGCAAGAAAAAGTGGACGCCATAGTCAAGATGCCCCGGCCGAAAACCAAGAAACAACTCCGATCGTTTATGGGAGCGGCCTCGTTCTATAGGCGTTTTGTACCACACTTCGCTTCCATTGCGGCCCCAATGAATGATTTGTTAAAAAAGACAGCGTCAGACCCTGTCACGTGGAACCCCCATGCAATAACTCAGTTGGAGATTCTAAAAGGAAAACTCGTAACTGCGTCCATTCTTCGCTTACCAAATCCCAACAAGATCTTCGGTCTTCGCACGGACGCTAGTCGGGACGGGCTAGGCGGAGTATTGCTTCAATACGAAGATGACGAAACAGCCTATCCCATAGCTTATGTCAGTAGGAAACTGTTGAGTAGAGAAAAAGCCTACGCTACTATCGAAATCGAAGCTTTGGCCATAATATGGTCCATAGGTAAATTCAAATATTATCTAATAGGGCGCGAGTTCAAGTTGGAATGCGACCATAAACCGTTGTCATACTTAGGTAAAAATAAGTGTAAGAATGGAAGACTCCTGAGATGGAGTTTACTCTTGATGGAGTACCAGTACTCCATTCACTACATAAAAGGGTCCAACAATTGTATGGCCGACTCGTTAAGTCGGAACCCTGTCGACGATTAAGGAGCAGCCCAACTATTGTATTATAGCAAAGTTAAGTGTAAATCAGTAGAATTGTAAGTAAGTAGGGGCGAGTAACCCGAGTGGTAGGTAGGAAAATCCTAAGATGGCACAGTAATATAGGAATTAATGTAAGGTCAGGTGAAATGTTATCGAGGCATTCCCGAGTGAACTAGAATTTATTGTATAATATAATACATAAGAACATAAGAACATGAGAAAAGAAGGAGACTGCAAAAGACCATTCATGGCCTACACTTGGCAGCTCCTGTTCCATTCAACACACAAAAGATTTCTTACCAGAGAAAAGTCATCAACATTGTCACCCTTTACAGGAGTTCGTCAGATCTAATCTACAATATACATAAAATGCATCCAGAGGATTATGTCCATTCATGCAACCGCAAAATATAATCTTCCCACTCCTTAGAAAAATATATACATATGTACATAAAAAAAAGTCAGTCCCATCTAGCAGCTTCATCCATATATTTATCTAATCTATTCTTAAAACTACCCAGAGAGGAGGCTTCTATCACATGCCTAGTGAGCCTATTCCATCCATCTACCACACGATTTGTAAACCAATTCCTCCCAATCTCCTTCCTAAACCTATACTTATCAAGCTTAAACCCATTGCTACGTGTCCTGTCATGTTCACTAAGTATAAGAACCTTACCCAGATCCCCTTTATTATATCCTTTTACCCATTTGAAGACTTCAATCAATTCCCCTCTGACTCTTCTCCTTTCCAATGTATGTAGATTTAGTTTTCTGAGCCTTTCACCATAAGGTAAGTTCCTTAGCCCACCAATCATCTTTGTCATCCTTCTCTGCACAGACTCAAGCAAATCAATATCCTTCCTATAATATGGTGACCAAAATTGTACTGCATAGTCTAGATGAGGCCTAACTAGCGCCAGATACAGTTTTAGAATGACTTCAGCACTCTTATTGCTTACACTCCTCCTAATGAATCCCAATATCCTATTAGCTTTATTCTTAGCATTTAGACATTGCTTTCTAGGACGAAGGTCTGAACTTACCAAAATACCCAAGTCTCTCTCACAATCAGTCCTCCCTAAAATTCTGCCATTTAATTTATAACTATTCAATGGATTATTTCTACCTATACTAAGTACACTACATTTGTCTATGTTAAACTTCATTTGCCATTTCTCGGCCCAATTGGACAGAATGGTTAATTCCTCCTGCATTACAACAGCATCAGAATCAGCCCTAATGGCCCTACCTAGCTTAGTATCATCAGCAAATTTACTCAGGTCACTACTTATACCTATGTCAAGATCATTAATATAAATTAAGAATAGCAAGGGACCCAAAACAGATCCTTGAGGAACTCCACTGCTAACACACCCCCACTGAGATTTAACTCCATCTATACTAACTCTTTGCTGTCTGTCACCAAGCCATGACTGAATCCACCTAAATATACTGCCATCGATCCCGTGTGCTTTAACTTTGCTCAGAAGTCGTAAGTGTGGCACTCGATCAAAAGCCTTACTAAAGTCCAAGTATAAAATATCATAGTTTTCATCATTATCTGCTGCTTCATACACCTTACTATAAAAAGACAGCAAATTAGTGAGACAGGATTTACCCTTACTAAAGCCATGCTGTGATTCTTTTATCAACTTATGCTTATCCAAGTGATCTCTAATATTCCTTGCTATAATAGATTCCATCATTTTCCCTACCACTGATGTCAAACTTACTGGTCTGTAATTAGACATATTTGTTTTATCCCCTTTCTTAAATATAGGTATCACATTGGCTTTCTTCCATGCCACTAGCACAATGCCACTCTCCAATGATTTTCTAAAGATGCATGCTAGGGGCTCACTTAACACATCCTTACATTCTTTCAAAATTCTAGGAAAGAGCTCATCAGGACCGGGTGCTTTACTACTTTTGATTTTATCAATTTCCTTTGTCACTATCTCCTTTGTGATCAAGATATCCTTTAATTTCTCTTCATCATTACCCCAAAAGATCATTGACACCTCAGGTATATTTAGAGTATCCTCCTGTGTAAATACTGAGAGAAAAAAGTCATTTAGCATTCCAGCCATTGAGTCCCTATCACTCACTAATTGTCCATTGGAATCTATAAGTGGGCCTATTTTATCTCTAACCTTAGTTTTGTATAATTGATAAAAACTTTTAGGATCTTCCTTTGCCCTATTTGCCACTTTAATTTCATAATTTCTCCTTGCTACTCTAACTAACTTTTTAACATCTCTTGCTAGTTCATTATATCTCTGCCTTAAGTGATCCTCTCCATTTTTTATTTTCCTATAAATGCCCTTTTTAATGCCAATATAATGCTTAATTTTATCTGTCATCCATTTTGGGTCATTATTTTTAGTCCTAATCTCCTTATATGGAATGTTAATCATCTGACCTGTAATTAATTGCTCAATTATTCTTTCATACTCCTCTTCAATTGTAATCTCTTCCTCCTGGTGATTATTGTCTCCACTAACTGATATCATTGAATCTATTCCTGAATTGATTTCATTGCCTGGTTTCTGTACAACTGCCTCCAGGTAAGTCCTGAGCCCATTATAATTTGCTCTTCTAAAGTCAGGAATTTTAACATTGTTCATGCTACTATCAATACCATTCCATTTCATCTTGAATCTAATTTCACAATGGTCACTATTACCCAAATTTCCTCGAATCTCAGTATCCTTAATAACTTCTTCCCTATTTGTCAGAACTAAATCCAGTATATTATTACCTCTAGTGGGTTCGTTAATAATCTGCCTCAGAAAATTATCTTGGACAACATTCAAAAATTCCTCAGCCTCCTGATCACCCACAAGAGCTTCCCAGTCTATATTTCTGTAATTAAAATCGCCCATTATACACACATGCTTACTTCTACATGCCCGTTCAATCTCCTGCCAAAGAAGATTTGAAGCTTCCTTACTAAGATTTGGTGGTCTGTATAATAATCCTAAGACAAGCTTGTTTTTACCTTCCTTTACATTTAGCCATAATGACTCTGTGTTATCATCTAATTTAATTGTACTGTTTACACAACACTGGAGATTATCTTTAATATAAATAATAACCCCTCCTCCTCTCTTCCTATTCCTATCTGTATGGAACATGTTAAAGCCCTCAATCTCAACGTCAGGTATAAAGTGATTACCTGCCAAATCAAGCCATGACTCTGTTATCGCAATTATATCAAAATTCTCTTCACTTGCTAACGCTCTTAAGAGATCTATCTTATTCCTTATACTCCGACTATTTGTGTAGTATATTTTTAAGGTTTTTTTATTATTCCCATCTTCATTGCATCGTGCTTTTCTATTCCTAGCTATCTGCTCATTCACTTGTGCATTAGTCCCCCTATAACGCATCAGTATGCCCTCTCCCTTAGCTATTCCTCTATCTCTGCATCCCTTCCATTTCCTACACCTGCCCTCTATTACTGTTATTCCCTTACCTCTAACAGCTTCTAGTTTCCCACCCGTAAGGACCTAATCACACTATCCAGCTCCCCCCATAGAACCTCAACACCTGCCCGACTAAGATGGAGCCCATCCATCGCATACAACCTCCTATTCCCGTAAAACCCTCCCCAGACATCTACAAACACCAATCCTAACTCCTCACACAGTCCTTTCACAAATTCATTCAAACCAATTGCACGCGACAACCATTCTACCCCCACATCCAATCTCGGAAGCACACCAGAAACAACACCTTTTACCCTGCTTTTACTCATCCTTTCAACTAACCTTTTATACTGCTCACGTAACTCACATGTACCCACCTTCTTTACATCATTCACTCCCACATGTGTAATCACAACTGCATCCCTCTCACACCCAGAAACCAGCCTATCATACCTCTCACAAACATCACTTACACCAGCACCTGGCAGACAAACTCTCATTCCCTTCCACTTGCTATCACTCAACTTCCTATCTAAATACCTAATCTGAGAGTCACCCATCACTAGCACCTCAGTCATTCTCCTATTCTGTCTTAGCCTAACATTACCCTCCCTCCTGTTCTCAGTCACGCTACCACCCATCCTGCTTTCATCCACAATCACACCAGGCAAATCACTTTCACACTCTTCCTCTCTCAGGACATTGAATCTGTTAGTCAACCTAACAGGTTCTATGTCCCTCTCATTCACACACCTAACCTGTCCTAACTTATCTATCCTATCCATTTTCACCCACCATTCATCATCACTCACAACTTCCACACTGTTCCCAGTCCTAGCCCTCTCTTCCACCCTCTTAGCACTAATCTCACCCTTCAATCGCACACTTGCATCTCTTCTCACCTCAAACACCAAATCATTCAACCTCTTACATTCCCCACTCAACCTCCTAACCTCCCCTTCCAGAAAACACACACGGCATTCAGTTACATTCACTCTCCTTTCAACTCCACATGCATCACACACCACATACACACTAAGTAAGTTACCCATGTATATTATTGTAAGCGTCGGATTGGAACCCCCCCCCCTCCCGTTATTTTCTTAAGAATGGAGGTAGATGTGGAGAAATGGCTACATTAAGCCTCCTGGAGGAGTATAGATACATTCAAGCCCCCCTCCCTTCATGAGGAGAAGCGTGGGAAAGGTAGCCGGCGAAAATGCTTACCATGTGTGATCGCCTCGCCGCTGTGGGCAGTTGGAGCTAACATATGTTTGAAGGCGACCACCTAAGGTCCTTAAACGACGCTCTAACGATCGTATGACCTACGAGACCCATAAACCCGTGGTTAGAAAAAAAAACCGGTGCGAGTCAGAAGGCACGCCAAGTAGCGGTGCGGTTACGAGCCTATAATTTGCGAGCTGACTTGGGCACCCCAGTGCTACCTCAGGAATTCTCGCTCTACCCAGATGCTAACTCACCATTCGCTCCCCCCCCCCTTTTGCATCTGTGGCCTGGTCACTTCCCCCTTTAGATGGGGCGGCAATCCGCCTATAAATAAGCCCCACAAAGAAAGAGAAGGGGATTATCTGAAGTCGATACGCCAGAGTAGGATTAGGTCGTGAAGATCGATCCATCGGCTAGACAAGAAGATTTTTAGAAGTCGATTCGCCAGAAGAAAGATTAATTCGTAAAGATCGATCCTTCAGCCATACAAGACTATTTCCGTGAGAAACGATAGGATCAGATTGAGAAAATCGATCCCCCCCCCTTTCAGGGCCGTATTAACCTAATTAGTCAAGTTTTATATCGGTGCCATACCGAAGAAGCCTTTTCCGTCTGCAAAGAAGTCCGACTAAAGAAAAGTAAAGCCGCTCACACTCGAGTGATTCTCACATCCCAAGCAACGTAAGAGTGAGAGGAGAAGAACCCTGCCCCAACGAGCTCCCGTTCTTTAATTACGTTTAAGAAGCATTCCCTCCTCGAAAATTCAAGCAGCGACGAAGCAACACTTCAAAGCGAGAGATAAGTCCTCCAGCGACATCCGGCAATCCCTAATACCTACCTGTAAGTTAACAATAACATTTATATCTCTATTGCAATAGTAGAAGTTTAGTACGTCCCACGTTTTAAAGGAGAGTAGAAACCATTATTCTTGAACCTAGGTCATATGTGTTTGTAGATGACAGTACATTAATTTAATGTTTTATGCTAAACAAATAGGTTCGTGATAAAAATACTAATTGGCAATTGGTTTGTTTATTGAAAGCCTACTTGTTTATGTTTTGTCATTTAAAATTCTTTGAGGCCAAATATAGAAATGCTTTTACTGTTGGTTTGTAATATTTAATTTAAAATACACGTTTATTTTTTGGTAGATTCTGGTGTTTCCTCTTATCCTTATGTGTTTAAAAATAGCTCTTCCTTAAGGACTAAACCAATAAAATAGCACTCTTAGAACAAAGCCTACTTCATCATAGAAGTAACTCACGCCCCTTAAAGCATACCGCTACTAAAAGGGTGTCAAAGCGTAGAGTGATCAAAGCCAAGGGTCATTCTACGACACCTCCTGTGTAAATACTAAGAGAAAAAAGTCATTTAGCATTCCAGCCATTGAGTCCCTATCACTAACTAATTCTCCATTGGAATCTATAAGTGGGCCTATTTTATCTCTAACCTTAGTTTTGTATAATTGATAAAGTTTTAGGATCTTCCTTTGCCCTATTTGCCACTTTAATTTCATAATTTCTCCTTGCTACTCTAACTAACTTTTTAACATCTCTTGCTAGTTTATTATATCTCTGCTTTAAGTGATCCTCTCCATTTTTTATTTTCCTATAAATGCCCTTTCTAATGCCAATATAATGCTTAATTTTATCTGTCATCCATTTTGGGTCATTATTTTTAGTCCTAATCTCCTTATAAGGAATGTTAATCATCTGACCTGTAATTAATTGCTCAATTATTCTTTCATACTCCTCTTCAATTGTAATCTCTTCCTCCTGGTGATTATTGTCTCCACTAACTGATATCATTGAATCTATTCCTGAATTGATTTCATTGCCTGGTTTCTGTACAACTGCCTCCAGGTAAGTCCTTAGCCCATTATAATTTGCTCTTCTAAAGTCAGGAATTTTAACATTGTTCATGCTACTATCAATACCATTCCATCTTGAATCTAATTTCACAATGGTCACTATTACCCAAATTTCCTCCAATCTCAGTATCCTTAATAACTTCTTCCCCATTTGTCAGAACTAAATCCAGTATATTATTACCTCTAGTGGGTTCGTTAATAATCTGCCTCAGAAAATTATCTTGGACAACATTCAAAAATTCCTCAGCCTCCTGATCACCCACAAGAGCTTCCCAGTCTATATTTCTGTAATTAAAATCGCCCATTATACACACATTCTTACTTCTACATGCCCGTTCAATCTCCTGCCACAGAAGATTTGAAGCTTCCTTACTAAGATTTGGTAGTCTGTATAATAATCCTATGACAAGCTTGTTTTTACCTTCCTTTACATTTAGCCATAATGACTGTGTTATCATCTAATTTAATTGTACTGTTTACACAACACTGGAGATTATCTTTAATATAAATAATAACCCCTCCTCCTCTCTTCCTATTCCTATCTGTATGGAACATGTTAAAGCCCTCAATCTCAACCTCAGGTTTAAAGTGATTACCTGCCAAATCAAGCCATGACTCTGTTATCGCAATTATATCAAAATTCTCTTCACTCACTAACGCTCTTAAGAGATCTATCTTATTCCTTATACTCCAACCATTTGTGTAGTATATTTTTAAGGTTTTTTTATTATTCCCATCTTCATTGCATTGTGCTTTATTATTCCTAGTTATCTGCTCATTCACTTGTGCATTAGTCCCCCTATAACGCATCAGTATGCCCTCTCCCTAGCTATTCCTCTATCTCTGCATCCCTTCCATTTCCTACACCTGCCCTCTATTCCTGTTATTCCCTTACCTCTAACAGCTTCTAGTTTCCCACCCGTAAGGACCTAATCACACTATCCAGCTCCCCCCATAGAACCTCAACACCTGCCCGACTAAGATGGAGCCCATCCATCGCATACAACCTCCTATTCCCGTAAAACCCACCCCAGACATCTACAAACACCAATCCTAACTCCTCACACAGTCCTTTCACAAATTCATTCAAACCAATTGCACACAACAACCATTCTACCCCCACATCCAATCTCGGAAGCACACCAGAAACAACATCTTTTACCCTGCTTTTACTCATCCTTTCAACTAACCTTTTATACTGCTCATGCAACTCACATGTACCCACCTTCTTTACATCATTCACTCCCACATGCGTAATCACAACTGCATCCCTCTCACACCCAGAAACCAGCCTATCATACCTCTCACAAACATCACTTACACCAGCACCTGGCAGACAAACTCTCATTCCCTTCCACTTGCTATCACTCAACTTCCTATCTAAATACCTAATCTGAGAGTCACCCATCACTAGCACCTCAGTCATTCTCCTATTCTGTCTTAGGGGATTGCAGAGAAGAGATTCTTTCCAGGAAACTAAAGTGTATGATGAGAACGGAAAAATGCTTGACCAGGAGGAAGGTTTTGATAAAATAACACAGTTCTGGAATAAAATATATAAAATGCATAAAAATGAAATAGTAAATATATGGAATGAAGAAATACATGAAGAATATAATTCAAAAACATTAAAAGATGATGTAGTTAAATTTCATAACTTTAATAATCAAGACATTGAACATGATCATGGAAGTTATAGAAATAATGTAGAAATAAAAGTACCTAGAGAAATTAAGGAACATCTTGAATACTGTTTTAAGATTGATGGAAGAATACCACAAATGAAGGACCATATAATTTCAAAAATAGAGGTCGAAAAACAGCTAAATAAATTAAAAAAGAAAAAGGCGCCAGGACCAGATATGCTCAAGCCTGAACTTTATAAAGCCATCGCCAAGAATCCAATATGCCTAACATCCATGACTAGATGTTTAAATCAATAGATGTTAAATGATGATATGCCACATGAATGGAAGGAATCTATAACCAAAATGATACCTAAAACAAATAAGCCCAAACCCAAAGACTTCCGACCGATTGCACTTACAAATGTATCTTACAAAATATTTGTCAATTGTAAAAGAGAAAATAGAAAATCACTTGCGAATAAACAATCAAATATTAGATAACCAAGTTGGATTCACTGAGAAACGAAGAATTGAAGACAATCTTGCAATTTTAAGCTATTGCATAGAAGAAACATTCAGGAAAAAGAAAACATTATTTGTCATCTCCATTGAATATAGTAAAGCTTATGATTCAATAAAGAGGGAGAAATTAATTGAAGTTATGATGAAATATAATATAGACCCATTCATCATAAACAGTGTGGCTGAACTATATAAAAATGACAGAACATTGGCAAAATTTGATAAGATGGATATCATGATGGATATAGCTAACGGAATAAGGCAGGGGTGCACAGGATCAACAACCCTGTTTAAGCTAATCACTTATGCTATAATTAAAGAGCTGGAAAAAGAAAATATTGCTTTCAAAAATGAAAAATTTAATTTTAATACCCTATTCTATGCAGATGATGGTCTCCTATTAGCTGATACAGTAGATGGGGCAAAAATACTGATCCGGAAACTTGTTAAAGAAAGTTTAAAATTTGGATTAAACCTGAATAAGGAGAAAAGCAATGTATTGATTATAAATATCAGACAGCACCATCCAGAAGAAATTGAAGGTATTAAAGTAGTTAGTAAAATTAAATATTTGGGCATTTTAATTGACAATAAGAAAAACTGCTTCAAATGTCAAAAAGAAGAGATGTTTAAGAAGGCTCGGATGATGGAAAACTTAACTTTCTCAGTAATAGCTAAATGCTGTAATAAAGTACTAATTGGTAAAACTTACTGGAAATGTATAGCACTTCCAGCAATACTTTATGGCCTAAATATTATTGGTATTAATGATAAAGAAATAAAAAAACTACAAAATATAGAGAATTCAGTATATAGGAAAATTATGGGTGCATCACAATATACTCCAAACTGCACTCTAAGGGGTGATATTGGCGCATCCTCCATGAAAGAAAGAATTATTAAAGGGAAATTAAACTACATTAAAAGTATATATGAAAGAGACAATGAACTATTGAGAGAAGTTTATCTAGAATGTACAGCAAAACAAACTAGATGGATAAAGGATATAAACAAATACCTGGAAAATTTAAAGATTGACTACAAATCACTAATAAAAATGACAAAAAATGACCTGAAAGATAGGTTAAGAAAATGGGATACAAAAGAGTGGAAAAAAGAACTTGAAGATAAAAGTAGCCTAACACTTTATAGGGAGTATAAGAAAGAGATAAAAGAGGAAGCAATATATGACAACACACCTGCCTCAGTAATACTGTTTAAGGCAAGAACTAACAGCCTAATGCTGAATGACAGGAATAGATTCCAAAATCAGGACACTGCATGCAAACTATGCAAATATACACCAGAAGATATTTCCCATTTCTTGCTTGAATGCCCTGAATTAAATAAAGAAAGAGTGCTTATAAAAAATACCCTGGGCAAAAAAGAAAAGGACATCAACAAAACTAAACATAACATAACATAACATAATTACACGGATGACAAAAGCCACAAGGGCCTATCAAAGGTCATCCGCCTCTGTCAAAACCCACCCACAAAAAGCACCATCACCAGGGAAAGACAAAATCAAAGTCCCCCACAATATAATATAACAGATGACAAAAGCCACAAGGGCTCATCATAGGTCATCCGAGTCAAACGGCCTCTTTTTTAAGGCACCCAAACTCCCAGGAAAACTACATCCAGAGGATTGCATCCAGAAACAAGGGTATCACCAATCAAGGCTTGTCAAGAACTAAATCATGCAGCTATAGATATAGAAACAATATTAATATATACAAAACTTAGGAACCATCACAACCTTCCCTTCCCATAAACTCATCCAACCTACTCTTAAATACATTTAGATTTGGACTACCTACTACCCTCTGCGGCAATTTGTTCCAGAAGTCTACCACTCTATTGGTGAAAAAATATTTTCTTAAATCCAACCTACACCCTTGCTTTTTAATTTTCAAGTGGTGACCTCTAGTCCGATTTCCATCATCTAACTCAAAAAACTTGCTAGCATCCAATTTATCTATCCCGGAAAAAATTTTAAACAGCTCAATCATATCCCCTCTCACACACCTCCTTTCGAACGAGAACATATTTAATACCCTCAGTCTATCTTCATATTCAAGGTGCCTCAGGGAAGGAATAATCTTTGTTGCCCTCCGTTGCACTGACTCAAGAAGGTTAATATTGTGTCTAAAATGTGGGGACCATGCCTGTATACAGTACTCTAGATGTGGCCTAACATAAGAGTTATAGAGTTTAAGAATAACCTCCTTACTTTTGTAACTGACATTTCTCTTAATAAAACCCAGCACTCTATTTGCCCTATTTCTTGCTTCAATACACTGCTTAGAAAACCTTAATGACTTATCTATTACTACTCCTAGATCTTTCTCATCCTCTACTGAGCTCAGCCAATGCCCATCCATTTCATAGTTAAATTCTCTATTATCTTTTCCCATGTTAATAACTTTGCACTTATCAAGGTTGAAAGTCATTTGCCACTTATGTGCCCAGGATAACAATTTATTTAAGTCCCCCTGCACTTTTAAATTATCATCAATATCTTTAACTACAGCTGCTAATTTGGTATCATCCGCAAAAATTGACACTTTATTATTAACTGCCTCCCCAAGATCGTTTATATAGATGACAAATAATAATGGACCGAGAACTGATCCCTGAGGAACCCCACTGATAACATCCCTCCACTCTGACTTTACACCATTTAGCACTACCCTTTGCTTCCTGTCTTTCAGCCACTCAGCTATCCAATTTGAAACACCCCCACATATCCCAATCATTTTTAATTTATGAACTAGTCTCCTGTGTGGTACCTTATCAAATGCTTTACTAAAATCTAAGTAAATTATATCTACATTCTCTCCCTTATCTACTTGATCTGTTACAAACTCCAGAAAGTCTAGTAAGTTAGTCAAACATGATCTACCTGATCTAAACCCATGCTGAGCATCGCTGATTAACCCCTCCCTCTCTAGATGTTGGCAAATCCCTTTTTTAACTATTTTCTCAAGAATTTTACAGACTACAGGAGTTAGGCTAACCGGTCTAAAGTTATTTGGATCCTCTTTACTACCCTTCTTGAAAATGGGGACTACATTCGCTCTCTTCCAATCATCGGGTATTTCTCCATATTCCAATGACCTAGTATATAACTTGTCCAGAGCTATTGAGATACTTTCTACCCCTTCTTTAAGTATCCTAGAATGAATATTATCAGGGCCGGAGGCCTTGGTAGTATCTAAATCACCTATTAGTCCTTTTATCATCCTCTGATCCACACAAATGTTAGTAAACACCTCTTTTCCTGACCTATGAGTACTATACATAGGACTATTTAGTTTCTCTTTTGTAAATACTGATGCAAAATGACCATTTAGTACCTCAACTATTTCCTCATCAGTTTCTCTCACAAACCCTTCATATTTGATAGGTCCTATTTTAACTCTGCCACACTTGTTATTAATTTTATAGTAACTAAAGAACTTTCTAGGATCTTTGTTGCTATCCTGAGCTAATTTAATTTCTGACACCCTTTTGTTCTTCTTTATAATCTTATTTAACTCATTCCTAGCCATTCTATAATCACTTAAATTTTGAATATTATTTTCTACCTGTAATTTTTTATATGCCCTTTTCTTCTCTGAAATTTTTCTAGCTATCTCCTGATTCCACCATAATGGTTTCCTACTTTTGTTCCTAATGGCCTTCATTGGGATACATTGTTCTTGGACTACATTTATTATATGCTTGAAAGTATCCCACATCCCATAAGCATTTTTACCTCTGAATTCTATATCCCAGTCTACCAAATTTAGCAAGCTTCGAAGTTTTACATAATCTCCCTTATGAAAATTTGGAACTTTTTCAGCATTCTCAGTTATTTTACCCTTCTCAATTCCCAAGTTAAAACGAACTATCTGATGGTCACTATTTTCCAATGCTTTCCCAACAGTCAATTCCTGAACTAAATGATCACTGTTAGAAAGTACTAAATCTAATATATTGTCCCCCTTCGTTGAATCGTTAACAAATTGATTCAAAAAATTATCCTCAAAGCATTCTATGAACCTGCCACTTGTTCTATCCCTACCTATCATATTTTCCCAGTCCACAGAGTTTAAGCTGAAGTCCCCAATAATAACTGCATCTGTTTCACATCCCTTACTTATTTCCCTTATCATTAGTTCATCTATATCATCAGTCTGCCCAGGTGGCCTATAAAAAGCTCCCAAATGCACCATTCTATTTTTACTGAACCTAATATCTATCCAAAGTGACTCAACTCCATCCTGCTTTATTGAAGTATTTAAACTTGAAACAATGTTGTTTTTTATATAGATAATTATTCCTACACCAATCCTACCTGTCCTTTGACTAATGTACATATTATAGCCCTGAAAATCAAATTCACTTATAGTGTCACTAAATTCTATTTCATTAACTATTTCATTAACTATTGGAAGCATTCTTTTTGAAAAAGAAAACCTGGATGAGAAGAAAAGAGAGGTATACAGATTATGGAAATTAAGAGAAAAGAAAGTAAAAGAAATTGACAGTGCACAAGCTAGTAAGAATACCAAGTAATTATAGGGATAATACTGTCATATATTAAAAATTCACGCATTTACTTGCTCCATTGACAACTACCATTAAATATATATGTGTAAATCAAATAGCTGTGACAAAGCAAACAAGGCTGCATGATAAATCTTATGTAAATCATAAAAAAGTACCCATATACATGCACTAAGCTTGTGTTTACATAAATAAGTAAAAGTCTGGACTGACCTTCGAACAGGTAGCACATGTTTCGTAGAGCTCTCAGAATATTTTGATTATTTGATATACTTTGGTGTGTGACATAAACATAAATATTAAGTTATAAGATCATATATTTGGTTAATATAACAAAGTTAAATTGTGGTTATTTTGTATAAATTGTGGTTATTTTGTTTTGGTGAGAAAGTGACTTTTGTTTACTTCGGGGCCATCTTGATTAGCAGGTTTTAAACTTGCGCGCACAAATTGGGGTCAAATTCTTGTTGTTTGTAAGTTTTTGTTTCTATTATTGTTCTTGTTTAAGTATGGCTGACTGTTTGGATGTAGAGAGTATGCCTTTTGAAAGTAGTGTGTATGTAGTGTGCGATGTCTGTGGTGTAGAGAGGAGAGTGAATGTGTCTGAGTGCCTTGTATGTGCTTTGACTGAGGAGGTGAGTCGATTACGTGCGGAATGCTTGAGACTGAACGATTTAGTGTCTGAAGTGAGAAGAGATGCAAGTGTACGTTTGAAGAGTCAGATTGGGACCAGGAGGGAGGAAGTTAGGCCTAGAACAGGGACTGGAGAGAAAGCAGTAAGTGAAGTAAGTGATGATGAGTGGTGGGTGAAAGTGAACAGAATAGATAAGTTAGGACAGGTTAGGTGTGTGAATGAGAGGGACATGGAACCTGTTAGGCTAACTAACAGATTTGATGCCCTGAGAGAGGAAGAATTTGAAAGAGATTTGTCTGGTGTGGCCGTGCCTGAAAGTAGAATAGGAGGTCGAGTGAGTGAGAGCAGGAGGGAGGGTAATACTAGGCCTAGAGAGAATAGGAGAATGACTGAGGTGATTGTGATGGGTGACTCTCAGATTAGCTATTTAGATAGGAAGTTGAATGAAAGTAAATGGAAGGGAGTGAGAGTTTGTCTGCCGGGTGCTGGTGTAAATGATGTGTGTGAGAGGTATGATAGGTTGGTGTCTGGGTGTGAGAGGGAAGCAGTTGTGATTACACATGTCGGAGTAAACGATGTAAAGAAGGTGGGTACTTGTGAGTTACAACAGCGGTATAAAAGGCTGATTGAAAGGATGTGTGAAAGTAGAGTAAAAGGCGTTGTTTCAGGTGTGCTTCCCAGAATGGATGTGGGGATGGAATGGTTGTCTCGTGCAATGGGGTTGAATGAATATGTGAAAGGTTTGTGCGAGGAGTCAGGATTGGTATTTGTAGATGTTTGGAGTGGGTTTTATGGGAATAAGGGTTTGTATGCGATGGATGGACTCCATCTGAGCCGAGATGGGGTTGAGGTTTTGTGGCGGGAATTAGATAGTGTTATTAGGTCTTTAGAGGCGGGAAACTAGGTTTTGATAGTGGTCAGGGAAATTTAATGGCTCAAAGTGAGGCAGGGAAAGGAAGCAAACGCAGATTTGTAGAAGGTAGGCAGGCTAATGGAAGTGCTTTAGGGTTAAACTACTTGAGTAGTGATAGTGGTCAGGGAAATACAAGAGTACAGGGTCGGGGAAAGAGAGAAAGGAGATGCAGAGGAGATAGGCCCTCAGGTGCTTCAGGGATAGGTGGGCTGAGTTGTCTTTACACAAATGCTCGTAGTCTTAGAAATAAGAAGGATGAATTATTTAGTTATATCATTCATGAAGATATAGATATAATATGTATAGTTGAATCATGGGTTAATGAAAATATATTTAATGATAATGTCAGTGAATTTGAACTAGAGGGTTATACTATGTACATTAGTCAAAGGAGAGATAGGACTGGTGGTGGGTTGATTATTTATATCAGAAATAGCATTTCTTCAAATCTAAATAACTCTATAAAGCAAGGAGAAGGTGAATCATTATGGATAGATATTAAGGTTGGTAAAAATAGGAAAATACACTTGGGAGCTTTTTATAGACCACCAGGACAGACTGATTGTATCGATGAGTTAATGATTAGGGAAATAAGTAAAGGATGCAAAGAAGATACAGTTATTCTTGGTGACTTTAATTTAACTTCTGTAGACTGGGAAAATATGATAGGAAGAGATAGAGCAAGTTGTAAGTTTATGGAGTGTTTTGAGGATAACTTTTTGATCCAATTTGTTAATAAGCCAACAAGGGGTGCCAATATATTAGATCTAATTCTTTCAAATGATGATCACTTAGTTCAAGGATTGAGTGTAGGGGAATCATTGGGAAACAGTGATCATCAGATGGTTCGGTTTAATTTGCAAATAGTTAAGGGTAGAACAACGACAAACTCCACGAAAATTCCAAATTTTTATAGGGGAGATTACGATAAATTACGCAGCATGCTAAATCAGATTAGGTGGGATATAGAATTCCATGGAAAGAATACTTATGAGATGTGGGATATTTTTAAGACTATATTAAACATGGTTCAGGAACAGTGTATTCCGATGAAGTCTATTAGGAAGAAATGTAGGAAACCATTATGGTGGAACCAAGAAATAGCTAATAAAGTTTCAGAGAAAAAAAGGGCATACCAGAGATTACAAAGTGAGAGCAGTTTAGATAATTTAAACCATTATAGGTCAACCAGAAATGAACTAAATAAGATTATTAAGAAGACCAAAAGGACAGCAGAAATTAATTTAGCTAAAAATAATAATAAAGATCCTAAAAAATTCTTTAGCTATTATAGAATCAATAATCAATCTAACAGTGATAAAATAGGGCCTATTAAATATGAAGGGGTTTTGAAAGAATCTGATGAGGAAATAGTAGAGGTCCTTAATGTTCATTTTGCTTCAGTATTCACAGAAGAGAAACCAGTTAGATTAATTGGTGATAATTCTAGGTCAAGGGAAGTAGTGATAAATTCTATTAATATAGACAGAGAAGAAATTAAAGGGCTTATAATTCAGTTAAATACTAGTAAGGCATCTGGCCCTGACAACATTCATTCTAGGATACTCAAAGAAGGTGTAGAAAGTATTGCAGTAGCTCTCGAGAAGATATTTATTAGATCACTAGAGTCTGGAGAAATACCAAATGATTGGAAATTGGCAAATGTAGTGCCAATTTTTAAAAAGGGAAGCAAAGAGGACCCAAATAACTTTAGACCAGTAAGCTTAACTTCTATAGTCTGTAAAATTCTTGAGAAGATGGTTAAGAAGGGAATTTCTGATCATCTAGAGAGTAGCAGGTTAATTAATGATGCTCAGCATGGTTTTAGAAAAGATAGATCGTGTTTAACTAATTTACTGGATTTTATGGATTATGTAACTAAAGAATTAGATAGGGGTGAGAAAGTTGATGTGATCTACTTAGATTTCAGCAAAGCTTTTGATAAGGTTCCACATAGAAGACTAGTTCATAAATTAAAGCTGCATGGGATATGTGGGAACGTTTTAAATTGGATAACTGAATGGCTGAAAAATAGGAAACAGAGAGTTGTACTGAATGGAGTGAGGTCAGAGTGGAGGAATGTTATTAGTGGCGTACCTCAGGGATCAGTTTTAGGCCCTTTATTATTTATAATCTATGTAAATGATCTTGGGCAAGGTGTAAATAGCAAAGTGTCAATTTTTGCTGATGACACTAAATTGGCAGCTGTAGTCAAAGAGGTTGAGGGTAGCTTTAAAGTGCAGGGTGACTTAGATAAGCTGTTAGCTTGGGCTCAGAAGTGGCAGATGACTTTTAACCTTAATAAATGCAAAGTTATTAACATGGGGAGAGATAATAGGGAATTTAGCTATGAGATGGATGGATATTGGCTTAATTCAGTTGAAGATGAGAAAGACTTAGGAGTGGTAGTAGATAGGTCACTGAAATTTTCAAAGCAGTGTATTGAGGCAAAAAATAGAGCAAATAGGGTGCTAGGTTACATTAAAAGAAATGTTAGCTACAAGAGTAAGGAGGTCATCCTTAAACTATACAACTCTTATGTCAGGCCACATTTAGAGTACTGTATACAGGCATGGTCACCACATTTTAGACATGATATAAACTTATTAGAGTCAGTACAAAGGAGGGCAACAAAAATAATACCATCCCTGAAGCACCTTGAATATGAAGATAGACTGAGGGTATTAAATATGTTTTCATTTGAAAGAAGGTGTGTGAGGGGAGATATGATTGAGCTTTTTAAAATCTTTTCTGGGATGGATAAATTAGATTTCAGCAAGTTATTTGAGTTAGAAGGTAGTAATAGAACTAGAGGCCACCACTTAAAGATTAAAAAACAGAGGTGCAGACTGGATGTTAGAAAATATTTTTTCACTAACAGAGTGGTAGATTATTGGAATAGTTTGCCACCTGAGACTGTAGACAGCCCAAACTTGAATGTTTTCAAGGGCAGATTGGATGATTATATGGGGATGGAGGGTTAATTTCTTACTTTTTGGTATGTGGATATGTTTCTTGACTCATTCCTGTGGATGCAGTTTCTTTCTATTGTATATTTTGGGGGATTTTGATTTTGTTTTTGACAGACTTCTATGGAGGCTTTAAATTATATATTGTAGATGCATGGTTGGACATTCCTATGGATTGTTAAATTGTATATTGTAGCTGCATGATCTGACAAAATCCTATGGATGCATTATATGGGTGGGATTTGATGGATACGGATGACCTTTGATAGGCCCTTGTGGCTTTTGTCATCCGTTAAATTATGTTATGTTATGTTATGTTATACAGCCTACTTAATATGGCTGGCTACTTACTGACAATGGTGTAAACCTGAATTTTAAGTACATGATAGTTATATTCTAAACAATGCAAAAAAGTAAATGACTAACAATTAAATCGGTATTTTAAGTACATGATAATTAAATTTTACACACTAAAAAAAAAAAAAGTAAAGGACTAAGAATTAAACCAGAATTGAATATTGATAGTAAGGATATTTTATCCAGAAAGCTGCATATAATGGGATTCCATGAATCTAATATGTGTTATGGAGGTGCCGATGGAAAGGCAATACCTCTTATCTTATCTAACATTACCCTCCCTCCTGCTCTCAGTCACACTACCACCCATCCTGCTTTCATCCACAATCACACCAGGCAAATCACTTTCACACTCTTCCTCTCTCAGGACATTGAATCTGTTAGTCAACCTAACAGGTTCTATGTCCCTCTCATTCACACACCTAACCTGTCCTAACTTATCTATCCTATCCATTTTCACCCACCATTCATCATCACTCACAACTTCCACACTGTTCCCAGTCCTAGCCCTATCTTCCACCCTCTTAGCACTAATCTCACCCTTCAATCGCACACTTGCATCTCTTCTCACCTCAAACACCAAATCATTCAACCTCTTACATTCCCCACTCAACCTCCTAACCTCCCCTTCCAGAAAACACACACGGCATTCAGTTACATTCACTCTCCTTTCAACTCCACATGCATCACACACCACATACACACTACTTTCAAATGGCATGCTCTCACCATCTATACAAACAGCCATACTCTCAGAAATTTACTAATGAAAAAGTTAACACTCACCCCCAAAAAATCTTGCTCAGGATTGCTGCCAGTTATCTTCCCCAAAAGTGTTAATCACTAATGTATTTATTACACAGTGATTGATGTATTAAATAAATACAAGAAAAACTATACACCCAAATCAGTATTATATCCCAATCTTACAATGAGAATCAAGAGCTTCCTGCAAGACAACCTTCCAGAACAAAGCCAGACAGCCAACTGCAAAGCCAGAATAATTAACCCTAGTTTCTGATAAAGATAAATTAAACACCTTTTTTGATGTGTATAATTTAGTGCGAATTAAAAGTGAATGCGACATTTGTGGCCAAGCATTAGATGGGAACCCTAACTTCGAATTTAGATGATCGAAAATAAAATGTGATTCAAGTCAGCTAGATTTTGAATAGGGCGCAGACGCGCAAAATAAATAGGCTTTCCTCTTCGCTATTTTGGAAGTATAGCCACTGCATTTAAGTACGGCAAACAAAGTGTTTCGTTTGGGTATTTTTGGGCAATTTGGTAACTAAAATGGCCTATGTTAACAGCATTTTCGGTGGGTTTAATTTCGAGATTTAAAAAAAAAAAAAGGCACCTAGCATTCGAACAAAACTCAAACGCGCATGAATATTCAAACACGAGTGAACGAAAACGCGAACGAAGATTCAAACACGGGTGAAAGATAATATTTACACAAAAATTTTTCTTTCAAGCCGAGCCGATAATCTACATGTTTACCCACAAATTTTTTTCCGGCCGGGCCGCTAATCTACATATTTACCCAAAAGTCATTTTCTCACCAAAACAAAATAACCAAAATTTTAATACAAAATAACCACAATTTAACTTTGTTATATTAACCAACCAAATATATGATCGGTAACACTTCAGATTCGGGGCGCACGGTAGATGGCGGTGTGGTGGGGCGAATGTGAATGTGTGTAAAAGGGCCATTCTCCCACCCCTTTTCTCAGTACCCTCTCCCTCCCTCTGTAAGAATGTGTGTGAATGGGAATGGGTTTGTTTTATTTTTGTTTAATTCATGTATAAAATGATTACCATGTTTTTATTTCTTTCCAGGCGTTATTCTGGAAAGATAATAGCTAATAATAAGATATTACTTTGTATTAAGAAAATTTAACGAAGCGTTATTCTGGAAAGAGGTAAGCTAGTCAATGCATTTTCGGGTAATGCCCACTTATTAGTTTCGCCATCCATGTAAAAATAAATGGGTCACTGAAGGAGGATATATCTCTTCTTCAGAGAGAGTGGAAGTGTGGACTGGAAGCAAGAGGGGTTCTGTAGAAGAGTGCTCCACCCAGCCCTGAGAGGAGGGCTTTCGTATCTCTATCCACCTGAACCGCCATACCTGCCTTCGTTGACAATACTGCCTCCTTCTAGTTAACCAACTACCACCCACCTCCAGCAAGACATAGCGCGTGTCCCCTTTTCGTTCGGTTGTGGTTGTGTTTTTTGTTTTGTCTAGAATTTACGTAAATTGTTGTATCCGCCCGTTATAAGATTCTCGTTTGGTATCATTATTTTTATTTGGGAATTTAGCCTCATTTTGAAGTGTGCACACTTCCCTAGTAAAATATAAAATTTTTGTAAATATAAACTGTAGCTATCATTGTATTTTTTTTGTAAGTAAAGGGACTGTATATACAATCCGTTTTATTCTCCCTCGATTTCTCACGTCCGGACAGTGTAGGAAGCGGGTTGGATCGATTATCGATTGGGATTAGAGATCTATTTTCGGCCCGCTACAGCGCTGTTAGTCGGCTACAATTTTAGGCTACAGCATATCTCTTAAGACATCAGACGGTAGCGTCAGATGTGAACAATATCGGCGTAATATTTTTTTGCATATGAGTATATACTGGGGGGTTGTGCCCCCCAGTATTATCCTGGAACTCAGGATAATCGCAGGGTGGTCCTCCTGCAGTGATATCTCCCCCACGAGCAGTCTCCTTGAATTTACTGGGGGGGGGGGGGTTTCTCCCCAACAGCTTTTTACTGGCAGAAAAACCTAACCTAATAACAAACAATTCTTACTTTTATAGGTTTCTTGATTAGTTTATGCACCTCTAGATAATCTAAAAGTTTTTTGCGATCATACAAAGTAAAGCCGAATTCGAATAACATAGAAGCACATGGAGAGCACGAAAACACAATGACGAAAGAAAAACATTTGCAAAACGAGTCGTATTTATAAGCCAGTAAGAAGCTGTTATCGTTCGCAGTAAACAAAAAATACGAAAACAAAACAATAAAAGACATCAAGAAACCTTACTTAACTTAGAAAAACACTATAAACGAGCAGAGCGCAGATATTTAGTAAATAATAGACTAAAATTTACAAATCCCCAAAAGAACAAAAAAAATATAACGCAGTGATTGTCACATCTGACATGCGTTAAAAATTCGTCTCATTCCTTCGATGATGTTGCCAGTAAGAAGCTGTTATAGTTCGCAGTAAACAAAAAATACGAAAACAAAACAAAAAACAACAGCCCCCCAGTATATACTCATATACAAAAAAAATATTACGCCGATATTGTTCACAGCTGACGCTACCGTCTGACGTCATAAAAGATATGCTGTAGCCCAAAATTGTAGCCGACTAACAGCGCCATCTACCGTGTGCCCCGAATCTGAAGTGTTACCGAATACTTCTGTTTGATAGAATATATCACATATGATATTAAGCTATTCTTAATGTAAATTGATATACATCCAACGAGTCTTTCCTTTGTGATGAAAATATAGGTTATAACCATTAATAATATATTCAGCTTCATCAGCCTTACAGATTTTTTCATTAACCGGATAGTATTTAATATGATCATAATTAAATAAGTGCTACACTCTCCTTAAAATGGAATGATAAAAAAAAAACAAATAAATAAATACAAAAGAAGTGCAAATGCAAAGGCAATACTTCAAACTCAACTGAATTCATAGATGTTTGTGTTCCAAGTATTCATACTAACTTTCCACCAAACATGTATAAACCACCAAACATGTATAAACCACAAACCTAATAGAAGAAGAGAAGCTCTGCCTGGAAATTCTGATGAACCAAAACAATATTAGGTTATTTTAACTCAATAGGGAATTCAGGAACTATTATATCCAGCCGCAAGCTGAGTTTGAGTAGTCACTGGTGGATAGGGTGGTCCTCAAATTATAGTGAAAATCTAATTTTTATTTTTTCATTGGTGCTCATTGCTTATTCGTTGCTGCTACGTGAGTGAACATATGAGGGTAAATATGTAGACTAGCGGCTTGGCCGAAAAAGTGGATTTTTGCGTGTTTACCTTTCGCTCACCCCTACCAGAATATTCACTCGCATTTGAGTCGTCTGACGTCATACCCCACCCCCATTATAATTCGCAAAACCATTAAAGGCGCTTACATGATTTGGTTAAATCATTCACCTCTGTAAACGTTAGGCGATTAGTCTATAGACAATTAGGATTATATACTGCAGGCTGTGCCCCCCAGCCCACAATTTATTGAACTCAGGATCATCTTTAGTGTGGTCCCCCCATTGTGTTTACCCCGATACGAGCCATCCCCTTAAATGTACTCCAAAAATGTGAAACATTTTGGAACACGGACGAAATAGTACGTCCCATCGTTCGAGCCGCTAATATAACTATTTACCCATATGAGGTGAAATTAGAAGGAAATTGGACTTCGTTTAGGGTATGCCACACAACAGCAATATTTCAACTCTATTGTGAATTGTGGTGATCGTCAATTCTGGTTAGACAATTCTCTCAGTTGCCGAAGCATGATGTGTCATGGTCTTTCACTTCGTTAGCAGGTGAATGTGGCTTCTTCTAAAAGAAAACAGATGCTGATGTATGCTGTTAGTTTAACTCTGGAGAAAATCCCAGAAAGCCGCCTTCCAACAAGCCATCAGGTAATTCAAATTTCTTGGGACACAATGGGAGAGGGCCTTTGTCGGTCTAGTTTTGATTCTTTGAGGTTATGTCTACTTTGTTTCCTCACTATAATTTAAGTTTGCTTATTTCCTGCATTATTATACTAGTAACATACTAAAACTGCATTGCATAAACTGCCTCATCCTGTTTCTTGACTGGGCATCATTGCTGGATGAAATAACTAATTAATTAATTATAATTTTTGTCGTGTCTCTCTGCTAATGGCCATTTGTCCACCTTGTTGTTTTTCTGAATTATGCCCCAAGAGTAGCAAGCTTATTAGTAGACCTTCGATACATATGCGCTATAGTGCAAAAATGATATGTGCTTTGTTTTTAAAATAAATATGCTGTTTGTATCAAAATAAAGTTGAATTTAAACTAGTTTTCCCTGGTTTTGTAGCAACCCTTTCCTTTCATCTTTCCAGATACTTCAGCGGTACTTCCACCACCTGAAGATGGGGCCACCAGGGTGTGGTGATCATAATAAAGCGCCAATACCTTTCTTTAGGCTTTATTCAACTAACAAAACATCAATACAGTCTGAAAATAAAATAAACAATATAAGTAAACATACCCATTCTAATCAAGTTAACAAGTACAATTAGTGGTAAACATTACGATGGGCGGCGCGAACGATAGGACGTAAACTATTTCATCCGTGTTCCAATATGTTTCACCTTTTTTAGTAAATTCAAGGGGACTGCTCATGAGGGAGAAATCACTGCAGGGGAACCCCCTGCTTATTACACTTATGACAAGTGACGTTTCTTACAGGGCGCTGTCCACAATTGTGACCACGACCACCACAGAAAGAGCATTGGGACTTTAAATTGGGGGCAGCACGGGTCTTTTCAGGAGAATAAGCAGTTTCAGATGGTACAGTAGCACAGGTCACATCATCGGTCCGAGCAGGCTCGGATGTCGCAGCAGCACTTACACCAGAGAGAATATAACGAGAATAAGACTCTGAGGTCTTCTGAGCAACATCGAGTGCCCTGGCTTGATCAAAAGCCGTACTTAAGTCCAAAGTTTTGGTTTCAAGCAATCATTGCCTGATTATATGAGAGAGCAAGCCATTGATGAAAGAATCCTGTATATAATCATCCCAATTTTGTGAACCAGTAGCAGCCTTAAAGTTACAATGCTTGCTGAACACCTGGAGATCTTGTAGATACTCATCTATTGTCTCCCCTTAATGCTGACTACGAGTAGCCAATAAATGTCTCGTGAACACTTCATTTTAGGGCTTGACATAGCGGTCTTTGAGAAGATCTAACCCACAAAACCCAAATCTGCCCCCGTGAAAGTTTTTCCTTAGAGGGCGTGGGTGTCCGCGGCTTACAAGGAGAGAAGGAATCTCCTTCCCCGGCTGGTGCTTCTGTGACGGCCAGAACCTTCTCCATTTAGGAGAAGTATCTGGCTGAGTCTGGCCTAGTGGCTCTGCCGGTAGAGGGAAGAAGCGGGCTCATTCCCGACCTTTCTCTCCTAAAAAAGGACAAGAAAAAGACGAAGAAACCGCGGGAACGACGGGGTTGCTGCTGGTGGGGCAAGCAACCACGCCAAGATCGGCACGTCCGGCCCCGTTGCTCCCCTTCGGTGACGAAGACCAGAACTCCGCAGAGCTGAGCCTCGAATACGTCGAGGCCCCTCATTCAGAGGCTACCTGGCGTTTTCGAGTCCACTGGCTTCAAACGCTTCCTTGTTATTCGCTCCACTGATGTCAGCCTGTTGGCTAAGGGCAACATGATCCGTCAGAGGAGAGCTCTAGCTAGTGTGAGTGATAGAGAGCCATGTGTGACCCATTTCTTGGAGAGGAGCCTTTTGTCGAATCCCTCCGAGGCGTCCATAATTAGTGCCCTTCGGACACTTGATGGCATGCCTGTGAGTGTGACGCCGGACTCAGCCATAAACTTTGTGAAAGCGGTAACTGCTCCTTTCACAGCTCTGGCGCAAAACCAGGGCTCCTCTACCTCCCCCTAGCGTGACCCTTTCGCGTAACCGAAACGGCCGTGCGCCTCCACCAAGTCGTTAGACTCAGAGGAGGCAACGCCCCCTGAAGAGGGTAGCGAGGCAATCTTACGGGGTTCCTAAAGCTGGACCCCGAAAGGAGGACAGCACTAAAGAAGCTTCGGGTCTTTCGCCCACACACAGTGGTAGGCTGACTTGCACAACTAAGGTTTCGAGGCGGAGAGAGGAAAAGAATCGCATTGCGAGATCTTCCTCCCCCCGATAAGTCCTCGAAGGCGACAGCGCATTATCCGGCCAACAGGGTACGGCCATTCTCGTGAAGGTCTTTTCTATCAGCATATCACGATGCACTGAGTTGATCGCTGTTGTCATTCAATGTTTAAAGTCATCGAAGTTAGTGGGCAGAGGTGGAACATAAACGCGATCTTTTCCCATATATATATATATATATATATATATATATATATATATATATATATATATATATATATATATATATATATATATATATATATATTGTAGTTTGTAGCTATTCAATGTGACAAGGTTTCAGGCACCAATTAAGTAAGTAACTAACTACAGGGTAAAAGACGATTCATTAATGGGACAATCTCGAAAGCATCCGAGTGGTTAATCAGTAATTTTACCAGGGGTTTTTTTTTGTCATGGAATAAAGCTACACAAAATTGTAACTGGCCAGTAAGTTACGTCAACTGTCCCTCTTCAATCATGGACGAGATAACACGACATGATAATGAAATTTGCATAGAGATCATAATGACAGTCGCTGGCATGTCGAGGCCACCAGTTCTCATTATAGCGAAAGGTATCGGTGTGGTTGGGTGGGTGGAGGGGAAGCTTTAATATCACAAGCAACCAAGCCAAGATCGGCACGTCCAGCCCCGTTGCTCCCCCCCGGTGACGAAGACCAGAACTCCGCAGAGCTGAGCCTCGAATACGTCAAGGCCCCTCATTCAGAGGCTATCCCTGGCGTTTTCGAGTTTTTAAGTGTCAGGAACACGAATATGATGTTCATTACACCCCTAATTCAGTTACTTAATAAAAGGATTGCTTTATAAGTAAGTATAGTTATTAAATGCAACGTAATTACTTTTTCTAAACATTTTATTTTTTCATGTAAGATTTATTATGGTTTTTAGATTCTGTGGGTAATATTAAATACACAGCCAGTGTCTGTTCAAATCGCGTGATATTGTATTATATATTCTAAAGGGCATTTTTTTCTGAATGAAATTAAGATATGGACATTTTATATTACTCAATATTAAATAAAATATGATTGATTTAATTAGGATTCGAGAGCAGGGCTTATATAATATCTTAGAGTAAAATCTGGAGTCGAACTTCCTGCGATCTAAAAAGTTTAACTCCGAAATATGACAGAAGAAAGACTTTCGGTTAAATTTCGGGAAATGACATCCCTAGATTTTTGTGGTTGCTTTGTTATAAATATCTCTATTTAAAAAACAAACGTAATATATATATATATATATATATATATATATATATATATCTGCGACGCGTTTACGCATTCCTCATTTATTCTTTGAATTCCCAATTAATTTTCTATTTTCTATTTTCTTTCATATTCTCCGTTCCAGCTGGCGAAAGTGTTCCTTAAAAGCTATTCTATTCAGATAATTTTTTGGTTCTCTGCGTAGCGTAGTGTACTAACGGCATACTTTTAACTGTGATCAAAGCGGTGCTCGCTGCCTCAGTGTGCCTGGTTCGAATCGCTTCCCTACACGGATTTTTTCGAAAAAAAGGTAATAAAAATATTACTGCAAGGAAAAATTATTCAGTTTTCTCTTTCAATGTGGTTTAATGGATTCATTTTCATCATTTCTCTCGTGCTACTTTGAGAGATATATACATTTTCATATCTGCCACGTGTTTACCTATTCCTCATTCATTCTTTGAATTCCCAATTAATTTTCTATTTTCTTTCATAGTCTCCGTTCCAGCTGGTGAAAGTGTTCCTTAAAAGCTATTCTATTCAGATAATTTTTTGGTTCTCTGCGTAGCGTAGTGTACTAACGGCCTACTCTTAACTGTGATCAAAGCGGTGCTCGCTGCCACAGTGTGCCTGGTTCGAATCGCTTCCCTACACGGATTTTTTCGAAAAAAGGTAATAAAATTATTACTGCAAGGAAAAATTATTCAGTTTTCTCTTTCAATGTGGTTTAATGGATTCATTTTCATCATTTCTCTCGTGCTACTTTGAGAGATATATACATTTTCATATCTGCCACGCGTTTACCTATTCCTTATTTATTCTTTGAATTCCCAATTAATGTTCTATTTTCTTTCATAGTCTCCGTTCCAGCTGGCGAGTGTTCCTTAAAAGCTATTCTATTCAGAGAGTATTTTGGTTCTCTGCGTAGCGTAGTGTACTAACGGCATACTTTTAACTGTGATGAAAGTGGTGCTCGTTGCCTCAGTGTGCCTGGTTCGAATCGCTTCCCTACACGGATTTTTTTCGAAAAAAGGTAATAAAAATATTACTGCAAGGAAAAGTTATTCCGTTTTCTCTTTCAATGTGGTTTAATGGATTCATATATATATATATATATATATATATATATATATATATATATATATATATATATATATATATATATATATATATATATATATATTATATGGTCTTTCAATAAGGGCGCTCGATTTTTAAATGTAAATAAAACAATTGTGTGTGATATATGCACTCAATTTATTTTAAATTTGAAAGTACATTTTATGGTATTAACTGTTGAATATGACGTCATTCAAATGTCCGTCGCGGCTTCGCTTAGTGGAACGTTTTCAGGGGACCTAATTTTCGATAACTTTGTCGCATAAATCTGGCTGAATTTGCTTGATGGCGTTCGTTATGTTGACTTTGAGGACATCAACTGTCTGCAGATTATTCGCATAACCTACCATTTAAGGTAGCCCCAAAGAAAGTAGTCCAATGGCGTTAAATCACATGATCTCGGTACCCAGTTGACGTCACCTTCACGAGAGATGACCCTGCCCGGAATTGCTGGTGCAAAATGTGTATCGTGGCGTGGGAAAGTTGTACGTAGCGCCGTCCTGTCCCAACCACATGTCGTCAGTATCCATATTAGGCATAAAATCCAGTTGAAGCCACAATAAGTTGCTTATCATCGATCTGTAGGTCTCGCCGTTGACGGTTATGGCAATCCCATCTTTGTTCTCAAAAAAATATGGACCGATGATTCCGTTAGACAAAAATCTGCACCAAACAGTGACTTTGTTGGGATGCAATTGGTGCTGGTGTATCTCATGTAGATTTTTTTTCGTCCCAAATCCGACAATTTTTCTTGTTCAGTAATCCATTCATACAAAAATATGCCTCGTCTCTTTGGAGAGGATAGAAATCACGAAATGCGCGGAATGTTTGTAATATGGAGCAGAGATTTTGATAATAACATTCGATGATTTGCAAACGCTGTTCAACGCTATAACCTTCCACCCTGACTTGTCAAGTACTACTGAATAGTTCATAGTGAGGTTGCCAGATGTCGCTTTAACAACATGGCCACTATTGCCTGCCAAAGCTCGAACGTCCTTGTTGAAAGACACACACACACACACACACTCTCTCTCTCTCTCTCTCTCTCAGAAAGTAGAGGGAGAGGTGACGCCCCCTTGTCGCGGGAAGAGAGCTTGTGTGTACCTTTGAATTTTCGAGCTATATCGACGGGGGTACCTCTCATTTGGGTACCCCTGATCGGGCTTCCCTTGTCGATTTGGTCGGAAACGAGGTTCCAGACTAAGTGCGTCATTCTTCTTTTATTCTTTTATTTTTTTTCTAATCTATCCTTCTCTTTTTTTTTTTACTTTTATCCTATCTCTTTAACTTGTATAAAAAGAAAAGAAAAAACAAAACAAAAAAAAACAAACTAAAAACAAAATAGAACCCTACTACTATCAAGTCATTCCCACTCTTTTTTCAATCTTTCTAAATATAAGGACCTGGCAGCTACCTCACGCGTCAGAAGAGAGGCTTTGGAACCTCTATAAACAACGCCAATCAACGCTCACTGGTTGCGAGAGACTAAGACTTGAGGGGTCTTAGGCGCTGGGGCACGATGAATGGGATGAGGGTAGTGCCCCGTTAACCCCTTTCCTGGCGCATAATTATTGACCATTCCCAGTGACCGTTGACGGGTGCCTCTGGTAGCATTGGTCCGTGGTGACGGCCCTTTGTTCCCATGTTGGTTGCCAGGCCAACAAAAAGCCTTGGGTGTAGTTTCTTGGTGTGGCGGGATATCCATTGAACGCTGCTCCGAGATCTTGGCCGTCGCGAAGGGAACTAGTAGGAGTTTAGTACGGGGCGTGTTTCGTTGTTGTTCACCTGGTGACAAATCGATGACCCCTTCGGGGACCATCTGTGCTGCTTGGTTGGGAGCCACGGCACGCCGAGGCTTGACGACTCGGTCGGACGAACAGCAGCACATGGAGCGTGCCTTCTGAAAGATCCGAAACGTCTCTGATCGATAGGCGGGAGCGACTCACGCGGGGAGAACTCACCAAACCCCCTTTTTTCTTATTGATTGGTCGTAAAGTGATTGAGTATAAAGCTTTCAGAATGACAGGAAAGAGAGGTCCAGGTGCTCTAAAATATACATGCGCAACGTGTCAGAAGGATAAGTGGTGTGTGGATTTCCCAGAGGGGTGTTTTTCGAAATGCCACCCGGGCAGTGTCTGCACCGCTTGCATCCTGAAGGGTGAGGTCCAAGAAGCAGTGGCCTACTGTAGGGAGATACAAGATCTCTATAGGGCTTCGGAGGAAAGAGCTCGAGCACTCGAGATGAAAATAGAGACTATGGAGTCAGAGCACGTGCGCAAGCTTAGCCGTCTCGAGGACAGGGTCGCAGAATTGGCCGCAAAATTAGCGACCCAGTCAACTCCAACTGCCGGAGAGCCACTCAATCAAAATGGCAACACTGCATCGTCAGTGCCCGGTGAGACGAGTGGCCAAGTTAAGAAGAAGAAAAAGAAAAAGAAAAACAATTGTAATCCTTCACTTCTCCCTAATAATGATGGTTCCGACGTAGCTGTTGCCGAAAGAGTAACTCATGATGGCTTCACTCCTGTCAGAAGGGGAGCCCATAGACCGAGAGGGGTTTCGATACCGACACCAGTCCCAACATCAAATAGATTTGCTCCCCTGGACTCGCGCCGGGAGTCCCCAATCGTTATCGGAGACTCTCAAGTGAGGGGCCTGACAAATCGGCCAAACGGGATGCGCAAGGAAATGTGGCGCTTACGTAGCCTACCAGGTAAGAAGACGCGAGAGATCATAAAAGAAGTTAAAAAGATGTAGTGCCAATTTTTAAAAAGGGAAGCAAAGAGGACCCAAATAACTTTAGACCAGTAAGCTTAACTTCTATAGTCTGTAAAATTCTTGAGAAGATGGTTAAGAAGGGAATTTCTGATCATCTAGAGAGTAGCAGGTTAATTAATGATGCTCAGCATGGTTTTAGAAAAGATAGATCGTGTTTAACTAATTTACTGGATTTTATGGATTATGTAACTAAAGAATTAGATAGGGGTGAGAAAGTTGATGTGATCTACTTAGATTTCAGCAAAGCTTTTGATAAGGTTCCACATAGAAGACTAGTTCATAAATTAAAGCTGCATGGGATATGTGGGAACGTTTTAAATTGGATAACTGAATGGCTGAAAAATAGGAAACAGAGAGTTGTACTGAATGGAGTGAGGTCAGAGTGGAGGAATGTTATTAGTGGCGTACCTCAGGGATCAGTTTTAGGCCCTTTATTATTTATAATCTATGTAAATGATCTTGGGCAAGGTGTAAATAGCAAAGTGTCAATTTTTGCTGATGACACTAAATTGGCAGCTGTAGTCAAAGAGGTTGAGGGTAGCTTTAAAGTGCAGGGTGACTTAGATAAGCTGTTAGCTTGGGCTCAGAAGTGGCAGATGACTTTTAACCTTAATAAATGCAAAGTTATTAACATGGGAAGAGATAATAGGGAATTTAGCTATGAGATGGATGGATATTGGCTTAATTCAGTTGAAGATGAGAAAGACTTAGGAGTGGTAGTAGATAGGTCACTGAAATTTTCAAAGCAGTGTATTGAGGCAAAAAATAGAGCAAATAGGGTGCTAGGTTACATTAAAAGAAATGTTAGCTACAAGAGTAAGGAGGTCATCCTTAAACTATACAACTCTTATGTCAGGCCACATTTAGAGTACTGTATACAGGCATGGTCACCACATTTTAGACATGATATAAACTTATTAGAGTCAGTACAAAGGAGGGCAACAAAAATAATACCATCCCTGAAGCACCTTGAATATGAAGATAGACTGAGGGTATTAAATATGTTTTCATTTGAAAGAAGGTGTGTGAGGGGAGATATGATTGAGCTTTTTAAAATCTTTTCTGGGATGGATAAATTAGATTTCAGCAAGTTATTTGAGTTAGAAGGTAGTAATAGAACTAGAGGCCACCACTTAAAGATTAAAAAACAGAGGTGCAGACTGGATGTTAGAAAATATTTTTTCACTAACAGAGTGGTAGATTATTGGAATAGTTTGCCACCTGAGACTGTAGACAGCCCAAACTTGAATGTTTTCAAGCGCAGATTGGATGATTATATGGGGATGGAGGGTTAATTTCTTACTTTTTGGTATGTGGATATGTTTCTTGACTCATTCCTGTGGATGCAGTTTCTTTCTATTGTATATTTTGGGGGATTTTGATTTTGTTTTTGACAGACTTCTATGGAGGCTTTAAATTATATATTGTAGATGCATGGTTGGACATTCCTATGGATTGTTAAATTGTATATTGTAGCTGCATGATCTGACAAAATCCTATGGATGCATTATATGGGTGGGATTTGATGGATACGGATGACCTTTGATAGGCCCTTGAGGCTTTTGTCATCCGTTAAATTATGTTATGTTATGTTATGTTATACAGCCTACTTAATATGGCTGGCTACTTACTAACAATGGTGTAAACCTGAATTTTAAGTACATGATAGTTATATTCTAAACAATGCAAAAAAGTAAATGACTAACAATTAAATCGGTATTTTAAGTACATGATAATTAAATTACGCGACCTTCCATAAAGATCGCGCTGACCGGGAAGGTGGTGGAGTTCTGGTGTATGTACGGGTCCATCTAT